>CM056597.1:27323633-27613633 GCA_029721355.1 Tegillarca granosa
TGTACAAATCTTTTCATATCGCACTTGGCATGTGCACATGAAAGCAAAGCAAAGCCTCATTTGAGATGAAAAATCTGACCACTCGATCAGAATTTCCCCATCTTGACCTCAAACTCATAATAGATTCTCTTTATATATATAATCAGATTGTCAAATTGGAAGTATTACAGTTATTTAGATATAATTCATTTTGGTAGTCAAGTGGTTATGACAATAGCCTTCAAACTGAAAAGTGTCTCATCTTTGTGTGTTTGACCCTGGTGGACCACAAATGAAAAAGGTTTCCCATGACATAGGCCTTTACTGGTTAGCTTGGTACCTGTACAATGGACAGAGTGGTCTATGATGTTTATGTGCAACATTGTGGGCATGTGTAATAGCACTCTAAAGATTGTCCTATGTGCACACTAGTACAATGCAGATCAGAAACACTCACACACTCAAGCACCACATGAACTTGTGTTAAGATTAATCCTTGAGATAAATAAGAAATGTTTTGTAATGCGTAGCTGACAAATTGCTGATGTGACATAAAACAGCATTTAACCAACTAAATAAATAATTCAACATTAATATAGATAGATTTCTTTCAATCAGATACTGTAATTTGGATGTTCCACAGAAAACAAATTTGTTATTAAAGAAAGTTTAAGAAACAGATAATAATAATAATAATAAAAATAATAATAATAATAATAATAATGATAATGGTGATGATAATAAATAGGAATATCAGTAACACGTAATTTTTTTTTTTTTTTTTTTTTTGCCCCGTCTTTTCTAAAACTTTTAGATAAAGTGTCATAAATGTTAAATGTTGGAAGAAAGATTAAATGTTACATGTCAGTAAAACCTAATGATTGGGTTCCTCAACAGACCATATTAAGTGTATCATCTAAAACAGTACTGCATGTAAAAAAAGGGTTTGTCTTTGAATTATGTGAAATATTTTCTTTCAGCTTATGGATCAAGCTTGGGCATTCAATGCAGACACTAGACCAACATTCCGTCAGATTTTGGATAAACTAAATGAAATTTACCCGATTAAAGGAGAATTGATTGATAATCTTGTGAACATGGTAAGAAATGTATATCAATTGTTCAACAGTAATAACACTAGCTTATTTATTTGTTTGCCTAGTTTTAATTTTCATTATTAAAGAGTAATTTTAAATAGAAATTACTTATGGAGCTAGACCATTACTTTACAATGGAGTTAATCTTTAATTTGGTTTATTGCAATTATTATTTGGAATGAAATTGATATGACTTATCACAACTTTTGCAGATATATGGGCACAATTTTTAAATTCTTTTAAGAGTAATTTTTTCCTGCACATCTTCATAACTTTTTTTATTACTGGGTGCAGTGATGGAGAGATTGCAGTCAATAAAAAATCTCGCTTTCTTGAAAGTCAGATATTTTGAACATAATTGAAATCTCATAAATACTAATTAGCAAAATTTAATAAAACCAAATTATCAACATTTTGCATGTTATATCCTAATATGCCAATTCAAAACCAGTATTAAATTTTAATTTCTTTATTAGCTGGAAAAATATTCCAACAATTTAGAAGCCATTGTGGCTGAAAGAACAAAGGAACTGCAGGCAGAAAAGGCTAAAACAGAACAACTAATTAGTCAGATGTTGCCGAAGAAAGTAGTGGAAGATTTGAAACGTGGAAATGCTGTAGAGCCAGAAAGCTTTGAATGTGTTACTATCTATTTCAGGTAATAGGAGTGTAAAAATAATGGTTATTTGATCCCAAAAAAGATTGCATAAACTTTATGACATTCAAATTTCGGTTTTTACACCACACGGCGATAATAAGCGACAATAAAAATTATAAACGAGTATTGTCCCTTTGATTACAACATCGGCCACGCCCATCTAAAAGACTGAACTTATTCGTGATCTACATTTCAATTCTATCACGTTATTCTCCTACCCAACAAATGCCAGGTTGAAAGTACACAAAGATAGAAACGTGAAACCATTACAAAATTTTCACAAAAAAGTCAAAAATCCATCTATAGCGTCGTGAAATTTACCTGCACCGGTTTGATTACCTCTGGCTTTGTCAGCTTCACTCAAGCGTGTGATCCGGTTTATATGCGGCTGTTGTATCCGGTTGAAAAAAAGCGGACGACCAAGAACCAATTTTTTTTTTTTTTAATTAACCCGATTCCAAATATTTAATTAAAATACCTAAATCCAAATGTTTTTATTTGAATACCAAAATGTTTTATAAAAGAGTTGCATGATTTTTAAACTTAAAATTAATCCAGCTGTGTCAGAGTTGTCAAATATAGACTAAACCTGGTTTGAGTAACAAAATTATGATAATAATAATAATCACCAATTTAAAAATGCATTGTAGATCTTGAAAAAAATAGCCATATTTTTAGTATGCCATAATTATCAAAGTTAAAACAGCTTACAATCAGAATGCCATAATTACAATCATACTATTAAGTTAAAAAATAACCAGGTTACACATTGTGGAGCCAGGTTGCACATTGTACTTTTTTTTTCTGTCGGTACACACCAAACTATAAAAAATCTTGTTACTTACATTGTATTTACTGTTGAAATCATTTTATTTGTTAATCTAATTAATTTTAATTAAGTTTGGTATTTTTCACTTGAGTCAAGACATAACTGAAATTTGCATCGGCAATTACAATGGAATATTTCTGTAGAAAGGAAATTGTTGTTACCATGGGGATTTTACATGTCAAAAATGGTGATGTTTACATCAGAAGTGATGTTTTTGGTGACACATTACATGGTATGCACCAAAGAATCCACCATTTGCCTTGTTTTTTGACAAGTAAAATTCTGTTAGCAGCAACAGTTTCCTTTCTACAGAAATATTCCAAGATAAAAGCATATGAGCATATCGATTTCCGATTATAACTGGACTCAGTTTTATTGGATTTTCTATAAAAATTAGGCGTATTTCAGAGTCACAAAAATAGTGACTTAAACAGTATAACATGTATTATAACAGCTTTGTCATATATGTTTTTCACTTATTTATAGATTTATTAATATACTTAGAATAACAATGTCGTAATTTTGTTATTCAAAACAATTTAGTTGGGAGAAAATATGGGCAAATTATGTTTTTTTGAAATTAGTTCCTTTTTTGAACATTATTACATAAATGATTTCATTGACATTTGATTTCAGGGTAACTACTAACCTTTCACTATAGCAAAATCTAATCACCCACGATTATTTGTGATTTAACTACATACATATATTTAATTTAATTTTTCAGTGACATTGTAGGATTCACAAATATTGCCAAAAACAGTACGCCATTGCAGGTTGTCGATCTCTTGAATGACTTGTATACCACTTTTGATGCAATTTTAGACAACTATGATGTGTACAAAGTAGAAACTATTGGAGATGCTTGTAAGTAAAATGAAAATATTGTTAACATAGTAAGTAATGTTTACTTATTAATAAGAAAATGCTTTGTGTTTTCACTAATAGATAAATAATTAATTTAAAAAACTATAGCTAATGAGGTAATGAGCTGTCATTTTTTTTTAACCTGGGCAGAATAAGAAAGACAAAGAAATGAGTTTATTTTCACATACTCAGGTTGTCTTACTCAGGCTCAAGGTAAAGACAGTCAGATGTGTAACTAGTTGTCTTACTCAGGCTCAAGGTAAAGACAGTCAGATGTGTAACTATAAGTAATTTTTTATTCATTCATAGTTCATAGTAAAGAATGTTCAATATAAATATAAGGTGTCTTGTCTGAAGCATTGAATTGTTGTGTTACATAATTAAGGTCTTTTTGTTGCTTTTTACTTCGTAACAAAGTGTAATCTTAAATAATTTAATTTCTAAATTCTGTTACTGGTATATCATACTGCAATACAAAAATAACATAAACTCGTTGGATCACTTTTTATGTTTTACTCCAATAAACTATACAACCATAGCAATGCTTTGTGAAAGTTTAGAGCGTGGCTTATATCTCACTCCATTTCATTGGCTAAAATTGTTTGTTGATGACAGTTCCAACTCAAAGGAAATTTTATTTCAATTATAAAAAAAAATCAAGAAAAATGAAAAAAAAACATTGTTTTATGTCTTAGTTTGTGTTTAAAGGTAAATTGTAAGGAATAACTTTTGTTCTGAACAAGTTTATTTATAGTCAGAACTTGAAAAACAGTGTGCAATTTTTTTCAATAAACTTGTTAAAAACACAAGTTAGTCCTTAAATACATGTATAATGACTAAAGATTATTTATACTGAATTATGTATTTCTGCTATTATTAATCAGTGGTTTTGTTTGCCTAAAATTACTACCGAATAAAGGTAGTTTCCCCTTCAGAAATAAGGCTAAAATTTCCCAATTTGACAACTAAAATTTCCCAAAAGGCAACAGTGACACACAATCAAATAGTTTAAGGTTAAATCCAGTTGTCCAAAACTGTTCTGACAGACAAAAATGTTAGATATTTTCACAATATAAGATCTTTGCAATGAATTTCAAAATTCTGAGCATAATATGTGACATAAAAAGGGTCCAAATTTTCCCAATCTGAAAGGTAGAAGGTAGTTTTTAAAAACCATAGCAAAATCACTGTTAATTGACAGATATGGTGGTCAGTGGATTACCTATAAGGAATGGAGATTTACATGCTGGAGAAATAGCCACAATGTCCCTGGATTTACTGTCATCCATGTGCGACTTCAGAATCAGACACATGCCAGAAACAACATTACAACTCAGAGTTGGAATGCATTCAGGTAAAGTAAAAAAAAAAAAAAAAGTAATGATAATAACAGAAAACCAACATCCATAATGTTTTGGTTTGTAACATGTTAATGTTATTAAAAGGTGGATATTGTATATTTAACAAGGCGAAGTTAATCAAAGCTCTTTTTTTTATACCAGTTTATTAGCAAAAATTTTCTTCTTGTATATTGGGCAATATTTGTTTTCAATTTATGTCAAAAAATTAATGCGTACATAAGGTATTATTCAAAGAATTCTTTTAAGTGATTTTAGTTCATAATTTGCGTTTTATAACAAACATTTTGAATTTTATTTTCTAATTTCACTAAACATTTAAGCTAATAGAACTTTGAACAACTGGGCCCAGATTGATATAGTAAAATCGTGAATCAGATCTCAACACCACTGAACCTTTTACTTTGTTTCATCAATTAGTTAAAATGTGGTACATGTACTCATAGCATTATCAAGACATTGTTTAAATTTTTTTTAGCAAAAGTACAAAACCAATTTTGATTGATTATACATTTTTGTACAGGTCCTGTAGTAGCAGGAGTCGTAGGTTTAAAAATGCCTAGGTACTGCTTGTTTGGTGACACTGTCAACACCGCATCTCGTATGGAGTCTAGTTCTATGGGTAAGCTGTATTTTCTAATTTTTACTGAAGTTTGACCAAAGGTTGCTGTCAATTTTTTTTTTTTTTTTGTCTGCTACTTTCAGAACTACCGAAAGGGCTGTTTTTTATGAAGTTTGAGATAAATTATTATTAATAATTATTTTGTTTTTGTTTTATAACAGTGGAATTAAATTGTACGATAACTTTCAACAAATAATCATATTTTTCAGTTGTTTCAAATAATTTTGCATTTTAATTTATTGGAATAATTAAATAATTTGCTAATAAAAAAGAAAAATGGCACCTGTTCATTACAAATTATATTAAGTAGCAAATGATGAAAGCAGATGCTGTTCCAAGTAGCAAATTATAAAAGCAGATGCTGTTCCAAGTAGCAAATTATAAAAGCAGATGCTGTTCCGAGTAGCCAATGATAAAGGCAGATGCTGTTCCACACAAAGTATTCTTTTTCTAACTTGCTTTTAATGCACATACGTGTGCAATAAAGCGATTTTCACATGCATCAAAATGATAATTTTTTTGCATATGAAAAAATTAGTATAACATTAAATTTAGGCAATTCTGTTCCTGAAACAACCTATCCAAATGAAATCAAATTTAACATGGAAGGACCAAAGTTGGAATAGACTAAATTGTGTATCGGGCAACCCAACATGGCATTCAAGATGGCTGATAATCCTATTAATTAGAGAGATTAAAAATGTAAATGGCCATTTCATGTTTATTTTTGATAGATTTATTTTTTTATTCTTAGAAGAATATGCAGTTTAAAGGTTAATATTGAGAACATGAAGAGAAAACTTACTCTCTGAAACTAATTGGCCAAATTGCTTGCCTTGTTTAGCCAACCCTTTCAACAACTTCATTCAAGCATCAATATGGCTTCATTTATGGCCTGTTTTACTTCTTCAGAAACAGATAAGGTTTTCACATGATTTTTATTGTCTTACAAAATATTTTTGTAATAAACACAACAGTAAAGTGTCACAAGTTCTATTAGGCCTTCCTTGTTTGTTGTTTTTTGTATCATTTACATTCTGTTACTATTCTGTTAATTAATTTTTCAGCTCTAAGAATTCATATGAGCAGTTTTACAGCTGACATTTTGATGGCCCTTGGAGGTTACATTCTGGACTTTAGAGGAGAGAGAGAAGTAAAGGTAATAATCTTTGTTTTAAGTCTATAGTTTTTACCATAGTTTTTCACATCAAGGGTCGAGCTATGCACAGAATTTATTTACATAGAAAAGTTTAATAGCAAAAATACTTGCTAAATGCTTTTTAGACTTGAGTATGTTTTAAGTATAGAGCACCTTATGACTTAAGTATGTTGTAAGCATTAGGACACCTTGTGACTTATGTTTTAAGCATTAGAGCACCTTGTGACTTAAGTATACTTTGAGCATAAAAGTACCTCTTGATTCAGGTAATGTGTAAAGTATTAGAGCACCTTCTGACTTAAGTATGTTTTAAGAATAAGAGTATCTTGTGACTTCGAGTGTGTTTTAAGCATTAATGTACATTGTGACACAAGTATATTTTAAGCATTAGAGCACCTTGTGACTTAAAAATGTTTTAAGCATTAGAGCACCCTATGATTTAGGTATGTTTCAAGCATACACCTACTTCAGACTTAAGTAGGTTTTAAGTATACACCATCTTATGACTTAAGTATGTTTCAAGCATACACCACCTTATGACTTAAGTAGGTTTCAAGCATACACCACCTTATGACTTGAGTAGGTTTCAAGCATACACCTCCTTCTGAATTAAGTAGGTTTTAAGCATACACCACCTTGTGACTTAAGTATGTTTTAAGCATACACCACCTTATGACTCAAGTATATTTTAAGCATACACAACCTTATGACTTAAGTATGTTTCAAGCATTTTGTATATTTTGACTCGAATAATGTTTTGAGCATTAAAGTAGCTTTGACTCAGGTAATGTTTTAAATATCGGAGTACCTTGCAAATCAAGGAATGTTTTAAGCTTTTTGAGAACTTTTAAATAAAAAATATATTTTAATATAATTCAGCTTTTAAATGAAAAGAATATTATATTTCTGTTACTTAGGGTGTTGATCCAAAATTTACTTCACAACCAATATTAATGTAAAGTTGAAAATATTTACAAACACAAGTCCAGTTGTAGACAACCACCACCCCAACCCACCCCATCCCCACTCCATGCACATACGTTGAATCATAGCAATGAATCAAATTGAAAATATCAAAGTTCTTTTCCATGCTTATACAGTAGAACTCCAATAACTTTGGTGGTGACTTCGAGTTATCGAATTTGAAGGATGACATCACCTTAATATGTGTCTTTCTGCTACAGAAATCTTTGATGTTGGTAGACTGTTTCTGATGTTCATATATTATCCTAGGATATCAGTATCCAAGTCACCATATAGTTCAATGATACATATTTCCATTTTAATCTTTAACACAGGGTAAAGGCATGATGAAGACTTACTGGTTGAACGGCAAAGAAGGTTATACTAAAAAGTTGCCAGGAAGTGAACTAGCTGCCTCACTCTCACAGCACGAGTTTAAATAAACAACTTTTGGGTGCATGGACACACATATTTCTTAGTTGTTAGAAATATTTTGCCCTCATAATCCGTCCTTGAAGAAGGATTGATTCCTGTGAAATCTCAATTTTGTAGATACATTAGGAACTTGAAGCTGTACATTTAAATGATAATTTAATATAAAGATATGATATATAATCGATGCATTTGTAAAACGGAAGAGACTATTTGAATATCTTCATAGTGTTTGTACATATGATTTAATGTGTGATGTATATTGAGTATTTTTTTTTTAATTGGAACAAAATATGCCATAGTATTGAAATATCTTCAGGGAAATATTAAACCATCAGGGATTTCATGTGTTTAGCATTATAAACTGTATATAATCATGAATCGTGTCTCAATTTTGTTGTCCTGTTGTTGAATAAAGATAAGTTTAGTTTTTTATTTTAATTGATAGCATAGTGAATAGTTGGTTTTGGTTGTCATATCCTGATGTAAAACAACAGGGACAGTACCACAAAATAAAAATCTGTATAGTGTTTTATTTGTAAAAAAGGTACCATGAATTGATGGTACAAACAGTATAAACAGCAACATTCTTATATAAATTAACATCTAAATTATTGTACTAAAATTGCCGAATTATAGTATTACCTCATATAATGTGTGAATATCAAAACATCCGTTCATAGATAAAATGGCCTCTTTTATTGCTGTAATAGTTTTAAATTCTCTGAAACAAAATCTTAACATTACATGTGCTGTTATGACACCAGTTCATGAAATACATTGCCTTTATAACAAAATTGTAACATCATCTACAATGAATTGCTGTTATAACATCAGTTCATGAAATATATTGCCTCTTTATAACAAAATTGTAACATCATCTACTGTGCATTGCTGTAATAACATCAGTTCATGAAATATATTGCCTCTTGAAAATTGTAACATCATCAACTGTGAATTGCTGTTATAACACCAGGTCATGAAAATATTGCCTCTTTATCACAAAAATATAACAGCATCTACTGTGAATTGCTGTTATAACACCAGTTTATGAAATATATTGCCTCTTGAAAATTGTAACATCATCTACTGTGAATTGCTGTTATAACACCAATACATGAAATATATTGCCTCTTGAACAAAATTGTAAAATCATCAACTGAGAATTGCTGTTATAACACCAGTTCATGACATATAATGCCTCTATAACAAAATTGTAACATCATCTACAGTAAATTGCTGTTATAGCATCAGTTCATGAAGTATATTGCCTTTTTAACAATATTGTAACATCATTTACAGTGAATTGCTGTTATAACATCAGTTTATGAAATACATTGCCTCTATAACAAAATTGTAACGTCATCTACAGTGATTTGCTGTTATAACACCAGGTCATGAAAAATATTGCCTCTTTATAACAAAATTGTAACATCGTCTACTGTGAATTGCTGTTATATCACCAGGTCATGAAATACATTGCCTCTATCTTGAACAAAATTGTAACATCACAAAAGATGAATTGCTGTTATAACACCAGAACATGAAATATATTGCCATTTGAACAAAATTGTAACATCATCTACAGTAAATTGCTGTTATAGCATCAGTTCATGAAATACATTGCCTCTATATAAAAATTGTAACATCATCTACAGTGATTTGCTGTTATAACATCAGTTCATGAAATATATTGCCTCTTTATAACAAAATTGTAACATCATCTACTGTGAATTACTGTAATAACATAAGTTCATGAAATATATTGCCTCTCTAAAACAAAATTGTAACATCATCTACTGTGAATTATTGTAATAACATCAGTTCATGAAATATATTGCCTCTCTATAACAAAATTGTAACATCATCTACAGTGAATTGCTGTTATAACACCAGTTTATGAAATATATTGCCTCTTGAACATTGTAACATCATCTACTGTGAATTACTGTAATAACATCAGTTCATGAAATATATTGCCTCTCTTTAACAAAATTATAACATCATCTACAGTGAATTGCTGTTATAACACCAGTTGATGAAATATATTGCCTCTTGAAAATTGTAACATCATCTACTGAGAATTGCTGTTATAGCATCAGTTCATGAAATATATTGCCTCTTTAACAAAATTGTAACATCATCTGCAGTGAATTGCTGTTATAACATCAGTTTATGGAATGTATTGCCTCTATAACAAAATTGTAACATCATCTACAGTGATTTGCTGTTATAACACCAGGTCATGAAAAATATTGCCTCTTTATAACAAAATTGTAACATCATCTACTGTGAATTGCTGTTATAACACGAGTTCATGAAATACATTGCCTCTATCCTGAACAAAATTGTAACATCACAAACAATGAATTGCTGTTATAACACCAGTTCATGAAATATATTGCCTCTTGAAAATTGTAACATCATCTACTGAGAATTGCTCTTATAGCATCAGTTCATGAAATATATTGCCTCTTTAACAAAATTGTAACATCATCTACAGTGAATTGCTGTTATAACACCAGTTTATGAAATATATTGCCTCTTGAAAATTGTAACATCATCTACTGAGAATTGCTGTTATAGCATCAGTTCATGAAATATATTGCCTCTTTAACAAAATTGTAACATCATCTGCAGTGAATTGCTGTTATAACATCAGTTTATGAAATATATTGCCTCTATAACAAAATTGTAACATCATCTACAGTGATTTGCTGTTATAACACCAGGTCATGAAAAATATTGCCTCTTTTTAACAAAATTGTAACATCATCTACTGTGAATTGCTGTTATAACACGAGTTCATGAAATACATTGCCTCTATCCTGAACAAAATTGTAACATCACAAACAATGAATTGCTGTTATAACACCAGTTCATGAAATATATTGCCTCTTGAAAATTGTAACATCATCTACTGAGAATTGCTCTTATAGCATCAGTTCATGAAATATATTGCCTCTTTAACAAAATTGTAACATCATCTACAGTCAATTGCTGTTATAACACCAGTTTATGAAATATATTGCCTCTTGAAAATTGTAACATCATCTACTGAGAATTGCTGTTATAGCATCAGTTCATGAAATATATTGCCTCTTTAACAAAATTGTAACATCATCTGCAGTGAATTGCTGTTATAACATCAGTTTATGAAATATATTGCCTCTATAACAAAATTGTAACATCATCTACAGTGATTTGCTGTTATAACACCAGGTCATGAAAAATATTGCCTCTTTTTAACAAAATTGTAACATCATCTACTGTGCATTGCTGTTATTTAACGAGTTAATGAAATACATTGCCTCTATCCTGAACAAAATTGTAACATCACAAACAATGAATTGCTGTTATAACACCAGTTCATGAAATATATTGCCTCTCTTTAACAAAATTGTAACATCATCTACAGTGCATTGCTGTTATAACACAAGTTCATGAAATATATTGCCTCTCTATAACAAATTTGTAACATCATCTACAGTCAATTGCTGTTATAACACCAGTTTATGAAATATATTGCCTCTTGAAAATTATAACAAAATTGTAACATCATCTACATTGATTTGCTGTTATAACATCAGTTCCTGAAATATATTGCCTCTTTATAACAAAATTGTAACATCATCTACTGTGAATTACTGTTATAACATCAGTTTATGAAATATATTGCCTCTCTAAAACAAAATTGTAACATCATCTACTGTGAATTACTGTAATAACATCAGTTCATGAAATATATTGCCTCTTTAACAAAATTGTAACATCATCAACTGTGAATTGCTATTATAACACAGTTCATGAAGTATATTGTCTCTATAACAAAATTGTAACATCATCTACACTAAATTGCTGTTATAGCATCAGTTCATGAAATATATTGCCTCTTTAACAAAATTGTAACATCATCTACAGTGAATTGCTATTATAACACCAGAACATGAAATATATTGCCTCTTGAACAAAATTGTAACATCATCAACTGTGAATTGCTGTTATAATACCAGTTCATGAAATATATTGCCTCTATAACAAAATTGTAACATCATCTACAGTAAATTGCTGTTATAGCATCAGTTCATGAATTATATTGCCTCTTTATAACAAAATTGTAACATCATCTACAGTGAATTGCTGTTATAACATCAGTTTATGAAAAATATTGCCTCTATAACAAAATTGTAACATCATCTACAGTGATTTGCTGTTATAACACCAGGTCATGAAAAATATTGCCTCTTTATAACAAAATCGTAACATCATCTACTTAGATTGCTGTTATAACACCAATTTATGAAATATATTGCCTCTTGAAAATTGTAACATCATCTTCTGTGAATTGCTGTTATAACACCAGTACATGAAATATATTGCCTCTTTAACAAAATTGTAACATCAACTACAGTAAATTGCTGTTATAGCATCAGTTCATGAAATATATTGCCTCTATAACAAAATTGTAACACCATCTACAGTGAATTGCTGTTATAACACCAGTTCATGAAATGCATTGCATCTATAACAAAATTGTAACATCATTTACAGTGAATTGCTGTTATAACTAAAGTTCATGAAATATATTACCTCTCTGTAATAAAATTGTAACATCATCTACAGTGAATTGCTGTTATAACACCAGTTTATGAAATATATTGCCTCTTGAAAATGAACATCATTAACTGTGAATTGCAATTGTAACACCATCAACTGTGGATTGCAAATGTAACATCATCAACTGTGAATTGCAATTGTAACATCAACTGTGAATTGCTGTTATAACATGAGTTCATGAAATATATTGCCTCTCTATAACAAAATTGTAACATCATCTACAGTGAATTGCTGTTATAACACCAGTTTATGAAATATATTGTCTCTTGAAAATTGTAACATCATCTACTGAGAATTGCTGTTATAGCATCAGTTCATGAAATATATTGCCTCTTTAACAAAATTGTAACATCATCTGCAGTGAATTGCTGTTATAACATCAGTTTATGAAATATATTGCCTCTATAACAAAATTGTAACATCATCTACAGTGAATTGCTGTTATAACACCAGGTCATGAAAATATTGCCTCTTTATCACAAAGTTGTAACATCATCTACAGTGAACTGCTGTTGTAACATCATGTTGATTTTTTGATCAGGTGCTGTGACCCAATGCCAAACTATAAATGTCATTTTTCTTTGATATATTTTGTTTTTTCGCAGCATCAAATGTTGCAGATGTGACAGATGAGATTTAAAAAGAAAAGTTTGTAGACTTTGTATAATTTTCAGTGTCTTTTACCACCATGCATTCTTTACTATGAAGAATTCCCTATTTTGTATTACTAGTACCTCTCTGTAAGTCTAACTTGATATATTGTATAGGGAACTGATAGTTTTTTTTCAGGTCTACATCTTGGATTTTTTTTCTTTTTAAATTTCTGTCAGTAAGTTTCAATGCAAATTTTAGGCTTAATAAAAAATAAATTATTACCTGCAGTTTTTGTTATTTTTAAAGAAAGTTAAATGCATGTACTTGTTTACCTTATTGATTACACTCGCAGACCATATTATATTAGTTCACTATAACCCACCCTGCCCAGCACCCACCCTTGGTCTTGGTGGCGGAATGGTCTGTAAAGCAGAATCTTATAGATCCACTCATCATCTAGGTTTGAATCCCACCCAGGCACATCCTAGTGTGAGAAAGTATTTGTTTGCTTGGCAAAGATCAGTGGTTTAACCGTTTTCACTGGGCACTTCCGGTTCCCTCCACCGTCCAAGAACTGACTGTTACTCAGTATAAGTGAAAAACTGCGGCATTAAACCATTTCTAAACTCTATGCCAACACCCACTTTTACCTCTAAGCATTGCATTTAAGCAAAATTGTGTCACTGTTGCTAAGGTAAACACAAGAAAGGCAAACATACATTTTAAAAATGCATTCTACAAAAGAAATAGTTTCAAACATCAACGTATCATCAGATAAAGCATTTTTTAAAACAAAGAGAAAATGAATAAGATTTTAAGAATATTGAAATGGCTCATTAGAATGATGTTTTACAACATCAGCAATTTTTTTTTTTTTTTTTTGAATTTTTATTCTTTTTAGGTCACCAGAGCTGACATTTGTGATATTTCACTGTTGTTTGTTGTACATCATTAATTAACTTTTAAAAATTTTATTAACTCCCCCAAAAGTACTTGGCCAAATTTGATGAATCTTGGTAACTATCATGCTTGGATAAAGGGCTTTCATTTTTTCAAAATAGAGAACTTATGTCCCTTTGGGGCTCTATTTTAGGGTTGTTGGTTGTTTGTAAAATGGTTTAACAACTTTTTCTGCAATTTTAGCTATTGACCTTAGGAGTAAGTTTATGAATCTCTTAGTCTAAATCTAAAAAAAAGTTCATGAATGTGTGAAATTTCCGAATGTGTATTATGGTCTGGCTTTTACTAGAGCAAACTTAAGGTGACTTTTTGTTAAGGTGCTAGCTCACCAAGTTGGTATGTCACAGACAAGCATATCACTACCCAAGCACATTCTAGCACTGGGTGAACAAGTCGATTCTCTGTCCTTTTAACCAATATGTTGGCAATAACAGGCAAAAAAGCAGTATCTCAATTTTTTAGACTTATTGGACATTGCCAGTATTTAAATGCATGACCTCTAATTCTCGCCGAAAGGGAAATAAAATATACCCGCATTACGTAGTTATAGCAGGTATTATTTTTCTGTCTGTTATGTAGTAATATGAATAATAGTGTTAATCACGTACTTCACACTTAACAAGTGGTGTATGGTCTTTCTAGGCCGGGCTTTCAGCCAGTACACATCTGGTTTTTGTGTGTGTGTATATATATATATATATATATATATATATATATATATATATATATATATATATATATATATATATATACATGTATATATATATATTTATATATATATATAACAAGTAATTTGTTATTTGGGGGAAGTCCAGCTCCCAGAATTCTAGATCAATTTTTGCCTGCGCTGGACACAGGTTTCCAGATTTGTCCCAAAAGGGGTTATAATTGGTTATCCTGGGCCTCAATTTTTGGTCAGAAAGGTTTTTTTTCATTATGTCATTACTCTCGCCCTACATATTGTATTATATTAAGCATTTTATGTTTATGTTATTGTATTATTATGTAAATAAATGTCGGCTGCTAGCAACTTGTCCGGCATTCTATAGCAACTTGTCCGGCTAATTGCTATTATGACTTTGTTTAAGTATATTAAGTTAAGGGAAGAAATAGAGATAAATTGCTATGAATGTACAAGATATATTGTAGACATTTTATGTATAACATTCTAAAGTCAACTAGTTTCAGATTTACACAAATCATAGCCTTTGGGCTCAAAATGGGGAGGTATTTCATGATCTTTATCGGCATGTATACTTGTATTAAAATATTGTAGAACTTGATATAAGAATAATTTGACATATATTTGAATGTGATGGAACAGAGTAACAAAGTGCTGGTTGCATTGAGTGTGCAATGGTAATTAAAACATAGTACAAAAGCAGCTAGATCAGCAACACATATTGAACCGCATGATCTTATTGATTGAAAAATCCTTGAAACAAAATTTCTCATTATGTAAATAAATTACACTTTGTTAAACAAACCATAAAACCAAAATATTCATGATTATATGATTCATCTAGATTTGTAATTATGTTACAATTTTTTAAAAATAGCCATCTTTATTAAATAAGAAATGGAAAGTTGATAACAATTTTCAGCTAATACCAAACGGAAACATTTTGTTGATAATACATGATGGTAATTTTAGTCCAGATTTAGAGATTAATTTTATAAGCTTATAACGGCCAACTGTCCAAGCTCAGACAACTAATAACAAACAGACTGATGTTATTTTAGTTATAAACAGATTTATTGGTAAACATTTTTAAAATATAAATCCAACATACATATATCTTTCATACATGTAAATATCACAGAAAAAAATCCATAATCTTAAATAATTATTCATTAGTTTCAATATGTTATATTTTAAAATCTTGTCATCAATCAATCCTTAACAGGAGCTGTCAATCTTTTTTTTATTCTATATTTGTAAAGTACTAAATGCAATACATTTCAAATGAACATGCTCTGACAGTAAAGTTTTAAAAACTTGACCAAAGTTTGACAAATATCTTTGAAACTTATTCTCCAAGTATACTAATATTTCATTTTAACTTCAGTGAGTGCAAAAATGCATTTGTAGCTTTAACTTAATTATTTTCCTGTGTATTTGCATGCAACATATAAAACCACAGGTTTAAATATCCCCCCCCCCCTCATATAAATCACATTCTTGTGATTAAGGTATACAGGTCAACCGCTTTTGTGTTTTCAATGTCCTTCATTTATCTCTCAATAAATTTCAAATCCTTTGTGTTTCTAATATTTTCATAAACTCCACAACTGTTCTTGACAAATTATCATCGGGATCTCCCTCACTGGCAACTACAGCTTTACGTCCAAATTCTTTTGCCTGAAAAATAAAAACAAACTTTTTTAAAAATATTCAGCATTATTTTGATGTTTATGTGTGATCATGTCTGAATAAGATTTTATCCACTGATAAGTATTTAAACACTGACAATGTCACTACTCTTGATGTTATTCTCAAGAAAACAAGATTTTTAGTCACACAAAACTGTTCAGACTGAGCAAGCAAATCCTTCAAGAAAACTATAGCAGCCAGTGATATAATCCCAGATATTTAATTCAAAAACAGCACCAGCTATGATAAAAAAAAACCACCAAAAAAAATTCTCTCCGAATCCAAGCATAGCATATTGTAATAAAGTGATTGTTGGTTGGCTATATGCTGTTTTACATAACATCAACAAACTTTTTTTAGCTATTTGTGATGAGACATTTTTTTGATCTTAGAGATTAATTGTAACAAAATTTCTGTGGTGTATTAATGTGAAAATGTAACGAATGCACACACCACACGTATGGCAAATTTTAGAGTGCTTGTACACTGGCCTGCTTTACTGCAGACTATATTGTATATAATACAGGATCCAGGTCAAAGAGTAAGGTCCTAGTTCAAAGAATATCTTTTCTTACTTGCAGTTGACCGAAAAAGCACCTACGTTGATGAGACACTTTGAATTAACACATTAACCACAAGACCAAAAAAGCCCTTGATAAACTAAAAAACTGAAATCTCTTGTTATAATTTTAGATTTTGCACACTGGTTATATCACAAATATAAATACTTACTTTTGGTATATCAAGTAATATATAGTACAGCATTGATAAAGCATGACATATTCTCGCTAAATTTTGTGGTTTACGATTTTGTTGATGTTCTCTCATGTCATATATAGCATTAAGTACTTGTACTGCTTCTGCTTCTTGTGCTTCATCTAGAAAACAAACACTCATAGAAATAAATAAAATGCTTCATAAAAGTGTCCAAACAACTTAGTTCTGCACTCCCAAATGATTTTAAAATATAACCATTGAAGAACTGTTCAACAGTAAGCTTTCACTATGGCTAACATATCATTCAAAAATGATTAATGTGCAAACACATGCACATGACAACATACAGTCATTGTTGTCAGGTTGTTTGTTTTAGATTCAAGATGGTATCTCATGGAAGAAGTTAAAAGAATCTATGTTTTAATTAATTTTGAATCCAACATGCATTTATACTTATATAAAAGTTATATTTCAGTGCAAGTGTATGATATTGTTCTGAAAATGGGTTGGAAGAAAAAAATAATCAAAACTTGTGTACAGACGCTTTACATAATTTCATTTTGGTTTTTATATTCCAATCAGTGCCTATGTTCAGATCTAAGGGAGACTACTCTTAAAGCATCTGGATGATTTTGATGACCTGGATGCAGTTCTGTTCAATAGACACATAAATTGTGTATCTGAGACCTCTGGAAAGTGGACATTGTTGAACATGACTCTGGTTGGACTATTTCTTCAAAAACACACTTAAAAAAACATTAATACAATTTTGAGGCCTTTAATGGCATTCAAAGCCGGGACTTTTACTGTTTAAGACTGAGTGGTCATCATACACTTAATATCCAACACAACAGTTTAAAAAAATTTATTAAGTAATTTCCAAGATATCTGAATTCTTATACAACTAAAAAAATTACGCTCACAAATTTCAAATTCTACCATCAAAGAAATGACAGTTCAAATCCTAAATATATATGACATTATACAAATTTGTTGAATGAAAGTGAATTTAAAGCAAAATATATGCCAGAGATTTTTCATCAAATATATAAGCTTTTAGAGATGCCAATAAAACTCACCAAGTTCATCTTCTTTTTCTTCATTTGTATCCATGATTAGTGGTCCAATACCTGTTGATGCCACTGGAGTTCTCGTTCTTATTGTCACAATCTTTAGTAGATGATTGTACCAAATATCTGTTACCTAGCAACACAATAATAAAATAAAATATAACAAGTCAGACACTAAAATACATTTTTAAGGATTCCCAAAGAACTTGAAAAGACATTTTCTATTTGAAAAGTTATATGAAATTTTTTTAAATTGAAAAATCATGGGATTTTGTAAAGTGCCATGTAAATGTCATGT
This sequence comes from Tegillarca granosa, assembly GCA_029721355.1. Taxonomy (NCBI): domain Eukaryota; kingdom Metazoa; phylum Mollusca; class Bivalvia; order Arcoida; family Arcidae; genus Tegillarca; species Tegillarca granosa. The sequence continues at coordinate 27,342,228 of CM056597.1, forward strand.
TAAACCACTAAATTAAAAAAATACATTTTGAAAATTAAGAAAAAATGAATTTTGAGAATTAAAAATGACTTCAGAAGATAAAATTTAGTCAAAAACATACTCTTATACACGTAAACAGGGTCAATCCAGTTTAGATCATTTTCAAGTTCAATTTATAGAATTTAATAACAGAAAGAAAGGTTCTGTTCATATGAGTCATGTATTCTTTAAGCAAACAGTCAAAAAAATTATTGATTGCATACTTCTATTACAATAATTACATGTTAGAAAACGGCAAAAAATTCCCTACAAAAGTCATGAAAAAATCATTATTAAATTTTTATGAGCCTTTGCTATATGAATACTTTGTACATGTTTAGATGGTAATTATTGTTCTCCCTATTCTCAAAACAGATGCTCTTCCACTTAACCAATGAGGAAACAGATCTGTTGGTGACTGATCATCAAAATTTGGCACACTAAATGTTTCAAAACCTTCAACGTTTTTGCCATGGCTGGAGTTTCAATTTTTATTATATGTCATTTTAAAATCCAGTATTTATTTATCAAAAACCACTTGTTCTTAAACTTAATATACCTGACTGTATAAAGAGTCTGCAATCTCCATACGACCCTGACGGAAAAACACATTAGCCATGTGAAAATAGCCTCCAGAAGTTCTTATATCATTGGTTCCAAATTCTTCAGAGGAATGATATATCTGTAAAAAAAATTAAGAAAAAATAGGAAAATAATATATATTACCCTGGCAAGTTTTTTACTTGATTTCAGGGCAAAAGTTTAGTTTTTTAAAGTTTAAAAGTAAAAATTTCGTAACTTATATCAAGGTGGTAAGTTCTGAGATGGTAGAAGAAGCCAAAGAGCCCAGAGAAAACCATTAAACCTTAGCAAGCAAATTAACAAAATTTCTAACATCAGGAACTGTTAGAGGTAGGATTTGAACCATATGTAGTGAGAGGCACTATGATCCACAAACATGTGTTTTAGACCACTTGGCAAATGAAGCCCCTGCAAGGATATATGAATTAAAAACTATACATGCGTATTAAGTGTATGAGATGAGACAATCAAAAATCCTTAATATATCATCAATGTGTTAGTTATATTAAAATGTATGGATTTTTTTTTATTTATTTATTTATTTATTTTTTTAAGAACTGTATTGGTTTGAATCTCTCCTGATAGGAATATTGAATCAGTATACTTTACACTCTCTAACTAAGGTTGATATCTTTAGAGCACTTGAATCTTGTTATCAAATATGTTTCATAATGATAATGAAATGATAATGCTGTGTATATTAACAAAATAAACTGCATTAAATTTTTATAGGGATTTAAGAAAACTTGTGTGCAGATTTAAATCATAGACAAAAATCAGACAAAAAAAGCTTACATCATCTGCAAGTTGTCGAAGTGCATCTTCATATTCCCCTTTTGCAGCATATAATAAACCAAGATTCCTATATAATTTAGATTTTATTGCATTGGAACATTCTGGTGTTTTAAGTACAGTCCACTGGGCTTGTGCTAAGTATTCCTCTGCTTGAGATAAACGACCAAGACCTGGAAAGAAAAAAATAAATAAATGAATAAATAAAAACAAAAAAAAAGATTAAAAAAAATAAATAAATAAAATTAATTAATTAATTAATTAATTTTAAAAGAAAATAAAAATAAATAAATAAAAATTTAAAAAATAAATAAATAAATGGGTGGATAAATGTGTGGATGGAGGGACAGATGAATGAAAGAATGAATGAATGAATGAATGAATGAATGAATAAATGAATGAATGAATGAATGAATGAATGAATGAATGAATGAATGAATGAATGAAAATACATATAATAAACACTTAAAAGATACAGAACCTTTATACTCATACCAAGAATTAAATAATAAAATTCACGACTGAACAACTTAGTAGAGTAAAAAGACAAATGCTCATGAAAAAAAATTTCAAGTTCCTACAAAATAAGATTATTGATTCATCTAAAGAATTCAATCACAAAATTCACAACTAAACTAGTAATTCAAGTTAAAAGATAATTGATCATGTAATTAATTTCGGGTTTCTGCAAAGAAAGTTCCAATCATTTACTTATAAATGAACTTTAAGTTGAAATCAAAATTTACTAAAGAAGAAGCTGATGACAATTTTTTAATTTGTGCTGTATTTTACAAACAAAAGAAAATAAGTGACAGGCAACTGTTTAATGTTGAAAAAGCTTGTGATAAACAGTTGTCAACTGACATATTGATTCTTCGATCACTCTTTAATATTGCTTAAAGAAAATCTCCACTAGTGTATATCAAAAATTATTATACATGAGGAAGGTTAGCACAACAAATACTTATGTTTCACTATCTCCTAAAACTCTATATCGTAAATCATTAAACTCACCAATACTGGCCTCCCCTAATATAAGATAGGAAGGAACCAGTTCTATACTAGCTAGTCCATGGACATCAATAGCAAATCTTAATGACTGCATGGCTGCTGGTACTGCCTGCTCATGTCTGCCTTCAAATAATAACTTCTGTCCAGTTGTCCGTGTCAAATCAATCATATGTCTCTGTTAAAAAGTAATTAATTTTGTCATTATTGCCAATCTATAAGAAATACTTAACAATAAGTAGGTCCGAATAGTATTACATGAAGTGAAAATTATCTAAGAAAAGAAAACTGTTTCTTTGTTGCATTTGATTCAGACAAGAAAGTTTGGTTTTTTAAATATTATAGGTGTGATTTGAGATGTAAATTTCAGCACGTGTGTGTGTGTGTGTGTGTGTGTGTGTGTGTGTGTGTGTTTATAAATCTACACCAATGAAAAACAATTGACATCTACATCTACACTCATGTATGGATTTTACATGGGTATATGAGCATGTCACAAAGTGGGTAAAAAAAAACCAAGTGATACCATGCTTCTGAATCCAGCATCAAACTTAAACTTTTTTAAGACCTTAATATGGATGAAAGGTTTTAAATCCAAAATGAAATAAAAAAGTTTTGTGTTTATAGCACCTTTTTTATTTGTAAATGTTTTTCTCTTTTTTGTCTATCTTCCTCTGATGGTAAAAATGGTGCTGCTTGCCGCAAAGGAATCAAACTCTGACATATTTTTTCATGAATTCCCATCCAATCTGCTTTCTGGTGTTCTACATCACTGTTATGAAAAAAATCACAATAATATTTATGCTTTATCTACATACAAAGTTTGATTCAAAAGGGGGGGCAAATAGCTTCTAACCAGAAAAACTGATTAAGGATCATAGTGTTACTCTTTATTCATAAATGGCATAACTAAAAATTTTCAACATGATCAACATTTATAACGGCACATCTGGTAGACATGTTTTGCACCGTTCTGAAGTAATCACTGCCAAAAAAGTTGATTTGGAGCTAAAATTGTAAATATTAGTAACAATGAAACATTATTATATCATCCAGCTGATTATATACAATGTTTAAACTGTAAGTCATTGATACTCTCAGTGAAACAAGGCATACACTAAAAGAATCATTTCATTCCTGACTTTGTCAACATACACATGTACAACATTCCAATTGCATGAATATTTTCCCCTTTACGACAATTATTTATGATAATCTAGGATGCATATAGCAATTTTTGGTTATTACTGTGCTGAAGAAATGAATGATACCAACTTATTTAAATGTGTTTTATTTTCCAAAATTTGAAATTAGTTTGTTTCTACTTACACGATATACCTTTTTAATATGTTTATTTAGGCATATGTCAATAAATAAACCAGATTTTAAAAAATTAACATGAACAAATTTTAATGCTATTATTTTAGCATTCTTTTTTGTGACATCTTTACATTTCTGTAACAATGAAATCAAAATAAATACAATCAGCCCATTAGATATTCCAATGAGAATTTAACATAAATAATGGTGGCGATATATGGCTTCAGTTGTTACACAATGGAATATAATGCGGTATATTGTCATTTCCAAATCCTTAGTACCAAACATACGTATTTATGCAACAAACGAGGATTTGTCACTCCATCAAAAGTTGCAGAAGGTGATGATTACATCGTTAATAAATTTTTTCTCACCAGTAGTATGTGACTCTGCACTTTGTACATTGTATAAAAGCTGGTTTCTGGCATAATTCGCAAACGAGCTTGATGCCCTTTGCGTTTGCTAGTGGATTTAAAGTCATTTTCAAATCAAACATATACAATTCACATAAAACTCATCTTCAGTACACAAACTACACGACTTCATTCGGCCATCTTTGTTGACATGGTTGCTAGACTGGTTGGGCGTGCGCAAACATCAGGCAATGCAAGAACGATAACTCTATAGTTTTTCCAGTTAAGGGATAGTCTCAAAGTATATTTGAACGCTGTTTTATTGGTTGTATCAAAAGGTTATATGTTATGTTATTTTTAGCAATAAATCAATTTACCAAGAAATAAATATTCATTTGTGTTGCATTGTTGAGAAATGCACAAACAATAAGTGCACATGTTAAAGAACTCCTGGAATTTTAAATATGACTTGAAATTCTTTAAAATGATAAAAATCAAGCATTTTTGTCCCCATTATTATTTTATATAAAATGTAATAGATGGGGTTATACATTTTATACTTAATAAGATAAGATAAGATAAGTTTTATTTAGAGTCGGTATATAATATAAATACAAACAACACAAGCTCTAGAGAGCTTTTGACCGACACATGCAAATACAAATAAACATACATCAGACATAAAACATGCATCAGGCATAAAAACATACAATTGGCATAAAACATACATCAGACCTAACAAATCACATAAACATACATCAGATATAAAAACATACATCAGGCATAAAACATACATGGCAACTAAAACATGAAGTATTGAGAGAATAAAATACTGAAACTTAGCACTAAAAGCAGATTGGCATATTAAGCAAAGACACTAAAAGTAGTTAAGCAAAATAAGCAGAGGCATTAAAAACAGTTAAGCATAATAAGTAAAGGCACTAAAAGCGAATAAAAGCATTAGTAAGCAAATGCACTAAAACAGGTTTATAAGCACTGAATAAAAAGAAAAAAACATATGGTAAAACATATGGTAAAAAGACATACCAGACAATATCAGTCACTTTAATTAAAAGAACATGCTGTAAAATTACAAATTTTGCCATTCCAAGACTGTAAAAGATTTTTTATTGATTAAAATTTCCCTGTGATCTGATATGTTCCGGTAGGTCGTTCCGAAGATTTGCTGCACTATACCTGAATGACTGTTTACCAAATTTTGTTGTTCTTACACGAGGTAAATCTACAATATTAGAATATCTGAAGCTGTAATTACTATTTTTAAACTGAACCAAATCATGAAGACAAAGAGGAGCTAATTTATGTAGTATTTTAAATGTTTCGATTGCCATTGTTCTCATTCTTCTGATGTGAAGAGAGGGAACATTGGCAATATTGAGAAGCTGTTTGTATGAGCTGTCATAGTCATTATAGATACTTAATAAAATATTTGTATTTTAATTTAAAATTTAAGTCTTGTTAGAGAGTTCAGGGACAAATCACTCAGCTGGAATCAGGGATATTTGATGTTGCTGCTAAAATCAATATTTAGATTTTTTCTACTGCCATTCTAATAATTCTTGTTATTATCAGGATGTTAGTAATTCTTTTTTTAATACTCTAGAAAGATTAAGATGAGTATAATGTTACACACGTAGTATCATCTTTAGAGTTGATGTTAGGTAAAAAAGAATCAAGCAGAGCACACACACACACACACACACACACACACACACACACACACACACACACACAAAACAAATATACAATTAATCTTGACCAAACAAGAACAAGATATGGGTCACAATGTCATTCCTGTATTCAACTCATATATACAGAAAATTCTTTATTAAATATCTTCACAAGGTTTCATGACACTTTGCACTGTATCACTCAAAAAAAAAAAAAATCCAAATTTTTATATTAAACTTAACCTAAGTCAATGAAGCATGAAATATAAAATTTGAGTTAAAGTGACCTATATTTATTTAATTCAACTGCATGGAGCATTCAATGATGTATGAACAAATGCGGATTCATAACTCTGTGATGAAAACAACAACGTAATACAACACAAGCCCTTTTGCACTTTGTGCAGCTGAGCTAATAATAAATGACAAATGTCTGTGTCTAAATTGTAAGATCTCATTTGGTTAGAATATAAATTGTTTTCATTTTTTAAATAAAGAGTTTTGTTACAGTAACTTTTAAATTTATATAGAAAAAAATAGAATATTTTTTTTGAATGGTAGGAATTTGTATCCATAATTTAGGTTAAATAAACTTATATATTATTTCAATCTTTTATGTATTTAGGGCCTTGGTGGCCAAATAGTCTAAAATGTGCACTTACCGATCACATTGCCTCTCACTGTCTAGGTCGACTCAGGCAGATCCTTGTGTGATAAAGTTTGTCAGTTCGTTTGAAGAATTTTGGTTGCTTTTTACAGTTACTCCAGTATCTTCCATAATTCCAAAACTTAAAGGCTCAATTTAAGTGTTTTATGTATCACCCCACATATGTATGAGTTTGAACCCACAACCTCTCATTCTCAAGGCAGATGGTCTACCAAATCAGTTTAACAAAGAACAAGAAACAACAGACAAATGAAGCAAAAAAAAAAAAAAAAAGAAATAATAATAAATAAATCAATAAATCAAATAAATACATGAAAAAAATAAATAAATAAATAAAAAAATAAATAAATAGATAAATAAATAAATAAATAAATAAATAAATAAATAAATAAATAAATAAATAATAATAGAGATAAAAATAAGAATTAAAACTGTTTAAACTGTTTGGGATGCTATAGATATCTACCTTATCTATCATAAAACCTTTAACTATGTGTAAAAGGCAAAAACTTAAAAGTTTCAAAATTTGTCTGTAAAAAACTTTAACTTATTACTGGTAAGCAAACTTTAAAATGACCTGGACTCTGAGAGACAAACAGACTGTTGACCTGCTATTCTTTTAAGAACACTAATGTCATAAGTTTTCTGTACTTTGTACAAGGAAGTTATAAAAAAGAAAAAAAAAACCAACACAAATCCATTACAATCTGAAATGTTTATTGGCTAAGAGATCAAACATATGACAATAGAAGCTATACTAATATTATAGCTTTTACTTATTTAACAAATAATGTGAAGACATATAAAATGACTCGGAAACACAAAACATAATGATAGGTACAAATAAAACATGCCAAATAAATAAAATGTTTACAAAAAAGTTGATGATGACTTAATTGACATTATATGAAGGAAGCACCACATATATTTAGCATTACCAGGAATATTTTCTTCTGTACATTAAATTGGTTGATTTATTCTACAATTGAAAAAATATTTATAAAAAAAAAAAAAAAAAAAAGAAAAGAAAAAAAAAAGTTTAGACTTTGAAGTTACATGTATGGATTTATCATCTTCGTGAAAATAAAGCACATGTATTTTTTAAACTTGGTAAGTGTTAACTGAAAGAGTAAGGTCATAAAAAATTAAGTGTTGATATTTAAGATTTTCTCTTAAAATTCCAGCCAATAGGGAACAAGATTTAACAAGCATTAAAAGTTCACAAAAAAGGTTTTTATTGTGTAATAACAACATTAGTAACAAAATATTTTTAACAATGAGGGCTAGTAAAACAACCAGATTCATTATAAATAAAATCTAACAAGTAACAAGCTAAAACAACATCCCTCCCCTCCCCTCCCCCAAATTATTTACAAATCTAATATTTAACATGACCTGTATAAGAAGGGTTACAGGCATGCAACATACAATACCTCAAGCTTATAAACAACATCCTTCCTCAGTCTTATTTGAAAATTAAATATTTAAAATTACTTCTTTGAGAAAGAGTTACAGGTACACAAGATACAATCCCTCAAGCTTAAACAACATCCCTCCTCAGTCTTATTTACAAATCTCATGTTTAAAATGATCTATTTTAGCTAGGGTTACTGGTTTGCATCATGCAATACCTAAAGTTTAAACAACATTTCTTCTTGGTATTATTTACAAACCTTATTTTTAATGTAACCTTTTTAGGTAAGTTTACAGGTATACCCCATGCCATACCTCAAGACAACATCTCTCTGGGTATTATTTACAAACCTCAATTTAAACATCACCTCTTTTACCATCACAGGTAATAAATATTTGATGCATACCTAATGACATGGATGAGTTAATCAGGTAGATTTCAAATCCTAAAATTTAACCATAAAAGGTCTGGTACTTTTTTTTTACCTTATCTTTAATCCCTCTGTATTTGTCAATTTCTACCTGCTTAGCATATGCAAAATTAATTGAAAACTACAATGGATCATTGCTTATGTTTCCTGTAATGTCTTCATTTCTTTATTGGTTATGACTCTTCGCTTGGAAACAGTCTGACAAATAATTTTTTTTACCGGTATACTGCATTTTTTTCCTAGATGGGTAGGAGGGGTCCATCAATTGAAATAAACAACCTTTACTAATTTGCATAATTTACACCTCTCTTTTGCAGACATAAAGTCAACAACTAGTACAAAAAAACAGCACTATTTGTTTTAATTCTGAGTAAAATCAGTAAATTGTCCATTTTTGTATGTTGATATACAGTTAACTTAATTAAAACCTTGGGCGTCATTTTGTCAATCCTGGACTACATGTATACTAGTATATAAGCACTCAGCATTATGAAATGAAAGTCACAGTTCTTTCGGATGGTAACTTAAAATAAACGAGGTCCCAGGTCAAGGTAGGAAATAAAAGAACCCTGCTGTATAAAGCCATCAGCGCAACACACCGGCAAAAGTTCTGCACTTTTGCCTAAAGCTGGCGACGTCTCGATATAAGTGAAATATTCTTGACTGGGAAGTTAAACACCATTACTCAACTCAACTCAACTCTTAACCATTTTAATTCTGATTAAAAAATTTACAAATATAACTTTGTATCTTCAAGCAGTTTTTTAATGTTTTTATGTTAGGAAGCTTTCTTTAACTTACGGTTGGTTATCAGTGTGCGGGGGCATTTTTACAACAATCATAGCATAAAGATGAAGTTAGGGAAATATTGCATTGGATAAAAATTAAACATGAAAAATTTGGCCGATTTCCTTCTTCTTCCTATCAAATGTAATTCTGTAGGATTTTTAAACAGTGAAATAGGAAATATGTAATGTAGTTAACACTTGATACAAATGTGTATTTTTCTTGACTTGTATCTACTTATAGATGTGCTAAACATTAAATTAAAATGATTAAAAAAAACACAAGATTAACACAAAAATATATTTAAAAAATCATACAAAATTATTTGACAAATGGAGCATAAATTATCAATTTAATGGACAATGTAGAAAAAATAAGTTATGCATTTCCTTTTATCTTCCTAACAATTCTATTATACATGTAGTTGTCTCCCTTTAAAAAGTTACCAGATTTGAATGTAATGTTTCAAATATCTAATATTTGAATGATTATGTCTTAAATAATTAATTTTTTAATGATTTCTTTCTCAACACTCAACAACTTAATTGTTCTATTTGAAATAAATAAAGAAATATATTTACAATTGATTTGTTGTTTTAGTTGTTCAACATACTGTCAAACACAAGTTTTTTTTCAGCTGCAAATTTATAAATTACCTCTTAACTGTGATGTAAATCCCTCTATTTTTTTTCAAATATATGAAAATAATACTTCTGCATAAAGAATAAGAGAGTAATTAATAGGACATGTTATCTTACAACAAGTAACTGTATGTATGATTTATTTAATACAGAATCTATGTACAAGCTAGACCGTTCTTCAAAGATTGTAAAATATGTAAACTATTCCGAGAATTCCATTTCTAGTCATAGTTCCACATTTAACTTTAAATACAAGGAATTGAGTGTTTAAAATATTTTCTGTAAATATTTTATTTCTTACGATAATGTGAAATTCAATATAAGAATGAACATAATTTTTAATGATTTAAACATGTCAAAATAAATAAAACTTTTTAAGCTTAAAATTGATAAAATCCTTCATTCAAATAAACAAAAATTGTCTGTATGTAAAATTTGAATCAAAGATTTTCTGTAAATTTGAATCACTTTTCATCATAGGGAATTTTCACTACTACTACTAGTCCCCTCCGTAATCTGTCTTTCATGACGATTTGACCTCACAAACAGACATTTTATTGCACTATAAGCTCGCGTACAGTAGTCTATTCCGTGTTGAGGTTTATCACTTGTAGTGTCACTTGTATTGACCGAGTCTTGTTGTACGGTCGTTGGATTATAACCCACACCACTTAAAGCTTTTTTAGCTTGTACTGATCCTAGCTGACATGCTAACCAGTCCAAAGATTCATTTAATCCATCCCCTGTTAAGGCACACACAGGCATGATATCTAAAAATAAATACATAAATAATAATAATTAATATACAAGCTAGCCTTGGTTTCACAATCATTCCTTAACTTAGATTTTACTTAACTTAAATCCGATAAATTTGAAATCTTGATAATTTAGTTAATTATTCAGATATTAAGGAATTTAAGGCGTCATTTCAAAGATTGCTTTAAGCTTGTTACATTTGAAATTAGTTTTTCCACAAATGTTTATTTGTGTTTGAAAAAGAGATTGCCAAAATTTGCTAAATTTAAGTTAAGCAAAATCTTAGTTAAGTAATGGTTGTGAAACTGGGGCCTAGTATACAAAAAGTATGCATTATCTAGAATTGAGTCATAGAATATATTTATTTCTAATATTCATATGTTCTCATTTCAATCAATTTTTAAAATCTATCTGAGATTCCAAAATATCAAAAACAATGTTGTGTACTGGTATTATTTTGTTGTTTATGTCTCTTTGTGCCTTTCTTAGAAGAGAAGTAAGCACTGGAACGGAAGCACAGATTATATTCATTTCTTATACTGGTAATAATTTTTTATTTTGTATTTGGTGTGGAAAAAAATTCACAAAACCTAAAATGCTAAATTATTGGATCTTAATTTATGCCTAACAGGTGGAAAAACCACAGTCAATTTTTTTTTTTTTTTTTTTTTTTTTTGTAATAGGGGCCTCAGTGGTCAGGTGCAGGTGGTCTAAAGCCCATGCTTAGAGATCATGGTGCCTCTCAAACCTAGTCTACCATCCCAGATCTGACTGCCTCAGCATAAGTGAAAGAATCTTGACTGAAGTAAAACACCATTAATTGAATCCAATCCATCCATCAAATTTTTTTTAACAGAAAATTTGACTTACTCCACTGATGTTTCAAATGTTTTAGTCCAAGTCGCTCGGATATTTCATCTATACTCATAGTATTTTCTAAGTCAGTTTTATTGGCTAAAAACAAAAATATGCCATTTCCGAGTTCATCAGACTGTACCATTGGTTTAATGATGTCATAGTTGAGCTCATCCAATCGTTCTCTGTCATGGCTGTCTATCACTATAACAACAGCATCTGTGCCTTTGTAGTAATGTCGTATTAATGGCCTCTGTCAATAAAATTTGTAAATAAAGATTATTTAGTCTGCTGCAAAAAATATTCCAAAATGGTACTGATCATACATATATCCTAACAATTTGTTTTTAAATGTGTAAACCTAAACATTAAAATTGGGTGGCCTAGAACAAGGACTACAAGTTTCATAACAAAGTTCTTACAGTAACTGTTAGGCCATTAGAAGATTGCTGGACTGACATTGGACTTGAAAATGAAAAAAAACAACAAAATATATCCTGCACAATACTTGACAATAAGATGTCTTGGTTTCTATAAGCTTGTAAAAGAGATTGATTTGATTTGATTTAATGGGGTTTTATGTCACTCCCAGTCAAGAATGTTTCACTTATATCGAGATGTCACCAGCTATAAGTGAAGTGGCAAAATTTTTTACCTTTGCAGTGTGCTTAGGACAATGTGCAGGAGGGTTCTTTAGCCTGTCATGCCTGCCTTGACATCGGACATCAAGTTGAAGGTCTCTTTTAAAGGACCTTGTGACTTTCATTTTTAAATGCCAAGTGCATTGGCAAAAGAACAATTACTACCAATTTTTAAGTCTTGGTCAGACCAAGCCATTGTCCGTATCCTGACCTTTCACATATGAAACGAGCACTCTACGAACTGAGAACTGAGCTAGTGAAAGTTAGAGATCTAAAAATGAAGAATATGGCCTTGTCATGGTAGGCAGAATATTTTAAAATTCAAATCAATCAAATGAAAAAAAATAACTACATGTATTAGCATTTTTATCAATAGCTTAGGTAGAAGTGAAATACAGTGAAATCTGGATTCAATACAAACATTTACTTTCAAAATTCGGCAATATAATGGGTTTTTGCAATAAATCGTGGGGAATAATAAAGGAAGTCATAGAAGAAATGAATTTTCTGTGACTTCAAAGTACTGAAGCACTAAGCGAGATGATTTCTTGCACATTTAAATAATGGACATTCAACTCAATCTACTGGTCGACAATCTTTTATTCAGAAACTAAACATGATAAAAACTTACAAGTATATTTATTGACTTAAAAATAAGTTTAATAAAGGTGTAATGTTAACACACACACACACACACACACACACACACACACACGGAAGAAAAAAATGAAGAATATGAAAATTATGAAAATATAAGAAAATGTCATTAACAATATTGTATTCCACACCAAAAATAATTGTATTTGTTTATAAACTCCATCACCTAATGATATTATATACTGCTAACAATATAAACTTGTATTATTTCTAGTCCCAAAAGAGTACCTAAGTGGATTTAAGTCTAAAATTGCTATATTACTCGAGGAGAGTTGGGTCATGTTTCGATATCTCTGTTAAATATGTTACTAAAGTGTTTCTGATTTACATTTTCCTGGAAAGTGACAGGCATCAAATTTTTGTTTTCCTAATTAAATGACAAATTTGACCTCTGCTAGTTGTCACGCAATTAAAAGTGTGTCAGTATATGTATTAATTATAATATTGGGCATGTGGCCAGGCCTATATCCTTTTCATTTTTAAAAAAAATTATTATTTAGGATAATCTCTGTTGAAAAAATAATTAATTAAATTAAAAATAAAATAAAATAAAAATTAATTTTTACCCATAAAGGAAATTGAGAAAATTTTAAACAAAATTTTTAGAGCTAAATTAAACATTTATTTATGTAATTGCATATACAAAATCAACAAACTTAATGAAAACATTATGAGATTTTCCTTTTTCATTCTGGGGGTAGCCCTGCCATTGGCGAATTTAGCAAAATTTAATTTTGGTATAATTATTTAGCTTAAAAATATTTAGCTTTTTTATAATGAGGCAAACATAAATCTTTTAATTTTTTTTTTTATTTTTTACAAACATGAAAATGTGATTTTATTTTAAAATTCTGTTTAGTAATTTCAAACTGTTAATAATACACAATTACATTTGAAACAAATATTTCATGCTTTTATTTGTTTCTGAGGCTTACTGGTACAGTTTAGTATCAACTGGCTCCTAAATTTTGAAGTTGGCTAATTTTTTGGCTCCTACTTTTCAAGAGTTGGGACTAACCCTGTTATCATATAATTATTGATTATTTAGGTATGGAACTGGATTGGGGAATAAAGCTGGGTTTTGTTTAAGTTTCTGGCCTGACCGTCAACTGTTTCTCTCTGTTCTTGAAAAAGTTTTGCAAAAATAGTTAAGAGCTTTGGGTAACTAAAATGTGTTTAAAATTCAAGCTAGCAATATATAATTCACACACACACACACACACACACACACACACACACACACACACACACACACACACACACACACACATGTACCATTTTATCCCTGCAACCAACATCCCAAGCAGTAAAATTCAAATCTTTATGTTGAAATGATTCCACATTAAAACCTGTAAGTATACAAGAATATACCTCAAACATTACACACAAATGACGATTACAGATTGTAGATATATATATATAAACAGTGATGTAGTTCATATTGTAAGCTTGTATTTTTTCAATATCACATTATGACAGCTGAAATTTAAACACGATAAACATAAAATAATCTTCGATAGACCGATTACTTTCAAACTAACCATCATCAAAGACTTGACCCCAACAAATTGAATGAGCATTTTAAAAAAAAATTAACATTAATATTTGACACTTAAAGATCAACAGATAGAGAGTTTATTCACCTTTCTACTCTATCTTACAAATCTTGTATAAACAAAAGATAAATTTTATCAAAATCTTCAAACAGATGGAAAACCTTTTTTTATGACATAACACTACACATGTAAATAAATATGTATTATATCTTTCATTACTTACAAGCTTTTTAGCAAAATATTTCTGTAACCTTGACAAGGTATGTTTAACTGTTATATAACATATGTTCAAGATAAATTTAGCATTAAGTTTTTGTTTATGGATGATTTATGAAAAAAAAATCTGTTAAAACAAAAAAAAATTGTTATAATATGTTATACTACCAATATAACATATTATAACATATATATCACTCACTGTCTTCTTTGACAATGCAAAGCCTTGGTGGCTGAGTGGTATAAAGAGCATGCATATGGATCACAGTGCCTCTCATTTCCTTTAGGTTTGAATCCCAATTAGGGCAAATCCCAGTGTGAGAAAGTTTGTCTGTTTCCTTGCTGAAGGTTGGTGGTTTTCTCTGGGAACTTCAGTTTCCTCCACCATCCTAAATCCTATCGCTTAATATTTGTGAAAGATTCTTGACTGAGGCATAAAACAACATTACTCAACTCAACTATTTGCCAATGCACTTTTTTAAACTGGTGCACTACCAGCGATTTCTTGCTTGGTGATATGCGAGCTGATGGACCATGCTGAGATTTTATTGAAAAAAATTAATTACCTATTGTAGGTATACATGTCACAACCTCTCCTAGCTTTAGTCTGTACAGTATTGTTGTCTTTCCAGCAGCATCTAAGCCTAAAATATAAATGACATGTAAAAATTTAAATCTTAAAATTAAATGATACGGTCAGAATGTAAGAAAATGGTTCAAGCTGTGGTCTGAAGATAAGGGAACTGACTTCAACTGAAGTCAGGCAATATGGTATATGCCTATGAGAAAGAAAATTACTGGCCTTTATCAAAGAAATTTATAAAAGAGTGCATTTCTGAAAAGATTAAAATTTGTAAATCTGTAGTTCCATTCTTAAGAAAATTTTTTTAGCTTTATAATAATACAAATGTTTTTGGTATACAATTTTTATAAAACTTAAGAAATTATAAAAACTGTTAAAAGACATGATTTAATCAGTAGTCTTTAAAGACAGTTTTAGGAGTCATTATGGGCCAAAATATTGGGTGCTCTGGATCAGTTACTCACCATGGCCCTTTATAGAGGTTTAATAAAAAGTAAAATAGACCAATCAAGTAAAATCAATTATTTCACTCAAACCACTGGAGTGGAGTAGAGTAATGGTGTTTTACGCCCTGAGTCAAGAATCTTTCACTTATTTCAAGGTGGTCAGTTCTGGAATGGTGGAGATAACCACAGTGGCCAGAGAAAACCACCAACCCAGCGAGCAAACTGACAAGCTTTCTTACATTAGGATCTGTCCCGGGTGGGATTTGAACCCAGGCGGTGAGAGGCACTGTAATCCGTAAGCGCGTGCTTCTGACCACTCAGGCCACTGAGGCCCCTTCAAACCACTGGAGGTGGTATATGACTTTTTCAATATAAACATTGATACATTACTTGGATTACAGTGTAGAATAATATAAAAAAAATCACATGACCCTTATATATAGAGGAAAACTTTAACACAGGTTTCACTGTATATACGCAGTTCCTTCCCATCATAGAAACTGAAATTAGCATGTGTTAATAAAAGTTTAAACTTGTAGTCTGAAGCCACTTATGGTAATTAAGATTTCAGCATTAAAGATTTTGAAAAGATCAAATATTTAGATTTCAGGTCAAGAATAACATTAGAAAGGGAAATACATGTACATGTATATGTAAATTTAATAGTGCTTTAAAATTATAGATTAAATAAAGAATACAAAACGTCAAATATTGTAGAAATTAGATCATGAATTCAATGATGAACGTGTCAGTTAACTCTTTAAAATCATCATGTAGGTCAATCAGAATTTAATAAGACTTGTATAAGAATGAATTTGATGAAACATGCACATGGAAACATGCTGATCGATCAATAATACTGGTACCAAATGAATTCTAATGGTCGGTATCTCAGCTCAAAGCTAGGTAATCATCGACATGTACAATATGTGAAATAGTATTAGGGAAAATAAAGTCAATTAGGGTAACAAGTAAGCAAAAATCTTCAAAAATTACACATTTGGCTAACATAATGTGGTTTTTGACCAGTATACCACAAATTTGGCTCAAATAATATGGTTTAATGACCATTATACACAAACTGGCTAATATAATGTGGTCCTATGACCAGCACAAATCTGGCTAACATAATGTGGTCCTATGACCAGTATACATAAAACTGGCTAAAGTAATGTGGTCCTATGACCAGTTTCCATAACGCTGGCTAATATAATGTGGTCCTTAATAATGATCAGTTTACATAAAACTGGTTAATATAATGTGGTCCTATGACCAGCACAAATCTGGCTAACATAATGACCTATGACCAGTATATATAAAACTGGCTAATATAATGTAGTCATATGACCAGTATATCACAAATCTGGCTAACATAATGTGATCTTATGACCAGCACAAATCTGGCTAATGTAATGTGGTCCTATGACCAGCTTACATAAAACTGGCTAATATAATGTGGTCCTATGACCAGCACAAATCTGGCTAACATAATGTGGTCCTATGACCAGTATATATAAAACTGGCTGATATAATGTAGTCCTATGACCAGCATAAATCTGGCTAACATAATGTGGTCCTATAACCAGTATATATAAAACTGGCTAATATAATGTGGTCCTATGACCAGCACAAATCTGGCTAACATAATGTGGTCCTATGACCAGTAAATATAAAACTGGCTGATATAATGTAGTCCTATGACCAGCATAAATCTGGCTAATATAATGTGGTCCTATGACCAGTATATCACAAATCCGGCTAATATAATGTGGGCCTATGATCAGGATATCACAAATCTGGCTGACATCATATGATCCTATGACCAGTATATACAAATCTGGCTGGATAAAATAGTTAAAGTTTTATACACGAATAAAGCTTGTGACATACTTACTGACCCAACATGATAACAGCCTAATCTCAAGAGGATAATTTTTGGTAAGTTTTAGAACATGCATGGACAAAAATGATGAACTTTAGTGTTAACAGGGATTTTCTATGATTTGACCCTGAGTGACCTTATAAATGACCTATATACAAACTTGACCTTGCTTTTGTCTTGTAATCAAGTCCCATTCTTTCAATATTTCTTACAAGTTGTTCATAAAGAACCAGATTTAGATGAAGTATTAACACTGCACTGTGCAAGGAGACTAAAATAGGTCAGTCTCCCTTCATGCATCTATTAGGGAGAAGGATATTGAAAATAGGTCAGTCTCCCTTATGCATCTATTGGGGGAAGAAGATTAAAAATAGATCAGCCTCCCTCATGCATCTATTAGGGAGAAGGGGCGCAACCTTAAGACAGTGGTAAAGCCCAGTTAGTATTTCCTTTTCAAATAATTCTATTTCAGAAACAGTTATAAAAGATTCATAACCCATTAATATCAAATATGATGTAATATTTTAAAATTATTTTTCTGTCTGACTGATTCTCAACATGATACAGGCACTTATCAGCTTCAGTATGAATGCATGTAGTGTTTTTCATGATTTTCCTTCTCCTACATACAGACTTATCTCATCGCGTAAATGTCAGGCTAAATGAACTGGATTTATATAGTCATCACATTAACTCCTTAATACACTCCTATATATCCTCTGGAACTATTTTACATCTAGTCTTTTATGAATTTTACCCAAGGAAATGTTAAAGTTTCAAACAATTCTACCATTTTTTTTCTTTTAAATACAGATGCCTATCAAGATGCCTGAAAAATTGTAAATATTTATTTCCTGTGTACCGGTATATTTGTTGTTTGGTACTGCAATGTTGTTTATAATGCTGCATCAGCACTTTTTCAGCTATCTGTATTAAGAGCAAGGTTTTTTATATTTTCTAAGGATTACAAACAAGTTTGTGCAGGTGTGTACTAGTGCATACTGAAGGCAAGTTAAGGTTTTGTTAAGGTGCTAGCCCACTGATTCAGTATGTTGTAGACAAGCATACATTCCTCCAGTCACATTAATCATGCATATTCTATCATCTATGACCTTTTATTATGTATGACCTGGTCAGGGTTCAAACACCTGAACTCACACCATTCTCTAGGCAGATGCTCTAACACTGAGCCATGAAGGCTGTCTCTGTGCATATTATTTTGGCATACAGGTACTTTATAGATATTCATCACTGATATATGCATGTACCATAAATATATTACTATACTTTTATTTGAGTACCTGTAAGACAATGGATAAATAATTGAACTTTTCAAAAATGGCAAAAGCTTGCAAGTAATTTACAATGCTACTGTTTGTAACAAACAAATTGAACTCTTTATACTCTTTTTCTGTATTTTTCAGTGAATCACAAAAGATATATATATATAGACTACTTATTAAACAGATAATATATTATATATCTGTCTGAATCATCCCAATAAATGTTGGTCATAAAAATGATAAAATATAAATCTACATACGAATCAGGACTGGAAAATACCAATAAACAGATATGTCTATATACTTTAATAAATACTGGGGAAAAAATTTTGGATTAGTGTCAAATGATAGAAATGATTCAAATATGTGTAAGTTTAAAGTCTGATCACTCATCAGGAATGAAAGAAAAATTTTACTACATGTATTTATGCAGTATTAAATCTAAAACTAGTAGAGCAATCCCTGTCACCCTGGTCCATTTGGTCCAAATTTTAAAAAAAGAGGCAGTCAGCATTATAACACCATTTGTATTATATTTTTTTTTATAAATCAGTGTTTAAATAAATTGTTATTCATATAACTTCATAGTTGATCATTATTAATTCAAATTATATGCCATATGGCATTGAAAACTTAAAATTATCAATAAAATTTTAAGACAAAAGGGCCATAGTTGGTCCTCTGACAGTATTTTATTGGGCCTTTAATTTCACTTTAAGCCATTGGCACAAGGGCCCCTTCTAGACAGACCACTGTTTATATTTCGGTATTGATGGAAAAATATATCATATTTTTAAAAAAGATCTTTGTATTTTTCAACTTTATGAAAAAGAAAAAAATTGTACTGATGCTGGCTATATCCAGATCAGGACTGTGTTGTGAAACAGGTGATGTGTTTTTTTCAACTTCATGAAAAAGAAAAAAAAAAGTCTTGGAAACATGTCAAATGATTCAAAAAGGTGTAATTCATAGATATATGTTATTTTGCCATCTGCCAGGCCTGTAAACAAATTGGAATCTATGTATTCACATAACTAATGCCTAAACAACTTGTAGTTTTTGTTTGGCATAGTAGAAAACAAAGTCTGGAAATTATGACTGAACTCAGTCATTTGATCAGCGGGCAGTTTTTGTTTGTAAAATTTTTAAAAAAATTCTAAATCGCACTGCTACACTTGAACTTGTCTGATGGTCACTGCATTTTCATTAAAAAAAATAAATGAATAAATAAATAAATAAAGAAATTTAAAGTGAATTACTCTCATTTATATAATGTAGGTTTTAACATCCAGTGAAAAGGTAAAAATTCATACTATTACTTAATTTTCCCAGTTTAAACAAAATCCATCTGCACTGAACAATCCATGACCCACACAATATAAACCAATACAAAAGCAAGAGTTTCAACAAAAGTACCTCCACTAAAAAGATTAAACTTAAAGGGGTATAACTTTTGTGGAAAACATCACTTGACAAGTAACTAGTCTGATAGTCTACAAATAACCTTTTCACATTGATCAGTTTCTTCAAGTTTTACAGAAATAGAAACAGTAGAGAACTGGTACCAATAAATCAAACTCCATATATTTGTTTGTGAGAACTGGTGTGGAAAATGAAAACATTTGGATAAATGATCAAGCAACACAGAAAATGACTGATTTCTATGGCTACTGATAATCAAAAACTTGTTATCATTCCACCTTTTGTCAATAAAGGTTCACAAATGCATTATGTTTGCAGGAAACAAGTGTTTCAAATAGATATAAAATCACAAGTTAGTGTTTTTTCCGTAAAAACCACATTACCGGTACCACCATTCCAATTAGTAACATAAACATCTCCTAAAACAATCTATGATGTATTGATTAAGTGCTACAAGCTGGCCAACACCTTTGTCTTTTTTGAGAAAGTTGTTTTCATCTCTCACAAGGAAATATAATGCCCTTTTACCCAGATTTTATATTCTACAACATTTAAACTTCTTGACCACTGGGTTTTTAGATAGTATTTGGATTGCTATATTTTTTTATGGTCAAGCTTATACAAAGGTTACAGGCAACAGCCCAAAAGCAATCATATTATAATTTTTATACATCCTGAAATTGTTCCAAAAGCTTTGTGACAGAAAAAAGATTTTTTTTTACATCATGAAACTGCAGTTTTGGTTTAGATTTTCTGGAATGCCATTTTATGAGGAAAGCAAGCAGGATATTTATATATCTGTATTGGATGATTGTTTACATGTGCTAATCACCTGCTAAAGATAGACTCTCTACAAGTCAGCACCATGCTAAAACATCTGTCTAAATCAGTATTGACAATCAATACCTGTACCCATGTGGCTTAAACATCTGTCTGAATCAGTAATGACAATCAATACCTGCACCCACAGTGCTAAAACATCTGTAAATACCTGTAGTCAGACTGTAATTAATGGTGTTAAAACACTACTCACCATACTGACGCAAATGCGATATTACAACATCTGTATGCATCACTGTTGACATGCTTACTGTATGTTAAATTTGAAAAACCTTATGTGAGCCAGCTACTGTTCTGAATCATGTTTTTTAAGGAGTGGAATGGAGTAACAGTGTTTTATGCCCCAGTCAAGTTTCTTTTCCCACTTATTACAAGGCAGTAAGTTTTTGGAATTGTAGAGGAAACAGGAGTGTCTGGAGAAACTATCAACATTTGAAAGGCAAACTGACAAACTTTTCCACACTAGATTTATCTTGTCTGTTTTTAAACCTAGCCAGTAAAAGGCACTGTAATCTTTAAGACAGACCACTTGATCACTGAGGCCCATTTTTAAAGGTATATATATACATGTATATATATATATATATATATATATATATATATATATATATATATATATATATATATATATTTGTGTGTGTGTGTGTGTGTGTATACATATATAGATCACTATATGGTATATAAATTGTCTTGTTTTAAAATATCAATAAAAAAGTACCATACCAAATGAATAATGGTAATAAATATTAAAATCCATTGCTGGTGCATTTTTCAAAATCTTTTTCATTTTATTTCTTCAGTGACAACTCATTTTATTTAATTATTTTAGTTTTAGTTTGTGGTTAAAAAAACTGATTCTGGTCTTCATTTAAATGTTCCTTAGAACCTTGATATTATATTTATATATATATATATATATATATATATATATATATATATATATATATATATATATATATATATATATACAGTAGAACTTCGATAGTTCTAAGGGACTTTGACCAATTATTCGAGCCATCGGGGGGTTTGAGCGATCGAACATCGAGATATTATCGGTGGTTAAGGTTCCCATGTTTATCCACGATCAAAGAATCTTTAAATTTGTATATATATATGTGACAGGAGGAAGAAAAAATGCAGGGTAGACGGGGGATCGAACCCGGGACCTCCTGCACTATATAGGCGAGTGCTCTACCAACTGAGCTACCCAGACCGCTACATTTCTCCCCTGTTATTCTTGAGTTTCCCAAGTTTATGTAATATCATGCTGTTTCTATCAATAATATGCTTCTAAAATGAAGGAAATTTTATTTAATTTCATTTTATGATAAAAAAAATTGTCAAAATACCAGACAAAGATAAAAATTTGAAAAACATCAAGTATGTGGAAACAATTTGTAGTAAGATCATGCTGATAAAGAAAATATCTTGGCTAGCTATAAAAAAAGGCCTCGAAGATCACTATATGGTATATAAATTTGAATTGGCTATGTAAAAAAAACATGTAGTGTATATGTGTATATAGCCTGCATGAATTAAAAGACTTTAACAAAGCACAGGAAATCTAATAATACACACCATGATAATTACAGGTATTTTTGTTAGATAAACACATGTACATCTGAATTCAATCTAAAATTTTATCATCATCCAAATGAAAACTTCCTTGAAAATTTAATTTAAATTACAATAGAAACATCAAAAACTTCCTGTTCCATGATAGTACAAAAAAAAAAAAAAAAAAAAAAAAAAAAAAAAAAAAAAAAAAAAAAAAAAAAAACAAGAGGGCCATAAAGGCCCTGGATGCTCACCTGAAAATGATGTACATGTACACTCAGCTTGATTTTGGAAAACTGGAGCTTCTATTTTTAAAAGAGATTTTTCCTATATTTCAAACTAGTGACCTGCTTATTTACTCAACATGACCCATATATGAACTTGAGCTAGCTTTTGTCAGGAGGATCAATCTCAGCAAGTTTGATGAAGATTGGTCTAATTTAAATTGAGCCCTCAGATGTGTTAACAGGGTTTTTATATAATTTGACCTAGTGACCTACTTATTGACAAAACATAACCAAAAAAAAAAAACTTCAGCTACCTTTGTCAAGAGGATCATTCTGACTAAGTTTGATGAAGATTGGACAAAAAATGAGCCATCTGATGTGTTAACAAGGTTTTTATATAATTTGACCTAGTGACCTACTTATTGACCCAACATGGGCCATATACGAACTTGAGCTAGTTTTTGTCAAGAGGATCAATCTGACAATGTTTAATGAAGATTGCACTTAAATTGGGGCCTCAGGAGTGTTAACAAGTTTTTCTATTATTTGACCTAGCAGGGCTCTACATTAACTTTTTTTGCCACTTGTCCTCTTGGACAAGTGAATATAAATTGCACTTGTCCGAAAAGAAAACTCACTCGTCCAGCCTGCAAACACTACACTCGAGTTGTATTCATTTGTGTCCAATTTGGATGCTTTTGCTTTCAATGCTTCGCTTTCATGACATTTTACATGACAAAAACTTTTCCAGTCAGATGTCAAAGTGTCTTTTCTAAATGCCGAAGAACCAACGAAAAGTGTACTGTTTTTATCAGCATATTTATCATTATCGCGACATATTTTGCAGAACATCATCCCCAGGTCACTTTCACTTTCGTTTTGAAAACCCAAACCCAGAAAATCATTTAACCACGATGTCTGAAATTTTCTTGAACGTTTCTGTTCATATTCCTTTTTCTTTTCTTTTCATTCAATCTCAGTTTTTAGTTGAAGGACCAGTAAAACCAAATCGAGTAAGATCCATGATCACAATGCCGTGTAAGCAGCACATTGTCAACAAAGTCCATCTTTTTAAACGCTTTATGCAAGGGTATTATAAATGTGATTTTTCAAAACATTTCAATGATTCTGAAGGATCTCGGACTTCACGTGGAAGAGTACTGATTACAAGCCTATGGATGATATTGATAATAACAAGAGGCCCAAAAGGGCCTGTGGAGCTCAACTGACAAAAATGGTTCTTGTGCCTTCATTTATATAAACTCAGTACAGGGACTTGAGCTGACGTTAAATGCTAAATATAAAAGCTGTAGGCCTTACAGTTTCAGAGAAGAATATTTTTAAATTTGACTTCCCATATAAGTATATGTAGATATATGTGCCCCTTGGTGGGACCAAAAATGGCCCAGGGGCCTTTATTTGTACAAACCTGGTAAAGGGACTTGAGCTGATTATGAAAGCTTAAAGCCTTACAGTTTCAGAGAAGAAGATTTTTAAATTTGATTTCCCATATATGCATATGTAGATATATTGGCCCTTAGGGTGGGACCAAAAATGGCCCAGGGGCCACCATTTGTACAAACTTGGTAAAGGGACTTGAGCTGATGTTAAATGCCAAATATAAAAGCATTATGCCTTACAGTTTCAGAGAAGAAAATTTTTTAATTTGATTTCCAATATATATATATGCAGATATATGGACCCCTGGGGTGGGGCCAAAAATGGACCGGGGGCCACCATTTGTAAAAACTTGGTAAAGGGGCTCAAGCTGATATTAACTGCCAAATATGAAAGCTTAAGGCTTCATGGTTTCAGAGAAGAAGATTTTCACAGTTGATATCTCATTATAAGCCATATATGCATATGCAGATATATGGACTCCTGGGGTGGGGCCAAAAATGGACCGTGGGCCACCATTTGTATAAACTTGGTAAAGGGGCTCAAGCTGATATTAACTGCCAAATATGAAAGCTTAAGGCTTCATGGTTTCAGAGAAGAAGATTTTCAAAGTTGATTTTCCATTATAAGCCATATATGCATATGCAGATATATGGACCCCTGGGGTGGGGCCAAAAATGGACCGGGGGCCACCATTTGTACAAACTTGGTAAAGGGGCTCAAGCTGATATTAACTGCCAAATATGAAAGCTTAAGGCTTCATGGTTTCAGAGAAGAAGATTTTCAAAGTTGATTTTCCATTATGAGCCATATATGCATATGCTGATATATGGACCCCTGGGGTGGGGCCAAAAATGGACCGGGGGCCACCATTTGTACAAACTTGGTAAAGGGGCTCAAGCTGATATTAACTGCCAAATATGAAAGCTTAAGGCTTCATGGTTTCAGAGGAGAAGATTTTCAAAGTTGATTTTCCATTATAAGCCTTATTTTCACTTTTTACGAAGTACGACAGAAAAACGCTAAAAACGCGTAACCTAGTTTTTGACAGAATTTCACGAAATGTACAACCTACATGTTTAAGGGTGTCTAGAAGCTAAATATCACATCAGATTTTGAATATAACCTATGGTTTCAGAGAAGAAGCTTATTTTAGGTTTTTTACATTCTAGGTCGCTGTGACCTACTTTTGGTTGCCATGGAAACCAATTGTACAAATTTTCATCTACTCCTTCTAAGGATCATTCCTGCAAAGTTTTGCTAAAATTGGCCCAGTAGTTTCTGAGTTTTTGCTGTTAACGGACGCACGCATGCACGCGCGCATCATGCCATAAGCTCATCTGGCTTTAGCCAGTTGAGCTAAAAAATCACGGGAGTTGAATTGCGACTTTGATTTTAATAAGGATGTTGACTGACAATTATAAGGATTGGTTTCGAATTATAATTTATTCTCTTCAAATTTCGACTTGTCCCATCAGACAAGTACCTGTAACTGGAGAGTTGAACTTGTCCGACAGCAATTTGGACTGGTACTGGACAATCGGGCAAACGTTATTGTCAAGCCCTGCCTGGTGACCTACTTATTGACCCAACATGGCCCATATACGAACTTGGGCTAGCTTTTGTCAAGAGGATCATTCTGAGCAAGTTTGATTAAGTTTGCATTCAAATTGTTGCCTCAGAAGTGTTAACAATTAAAAGTTGACACAGGACGGACAATGACCTATCACAATAGCTCACTTAAGCACTTAGTGCTCAGGTGAGCTAAAAAAAACCTCACAGGGTTAATCTAACATTTACAGTTATTTAGAATTATTTAGAAATAGTCTACCTGTAACTTTTCATTTGGATGTTGTAAATTTTATTTTGGACTGTATTTTTTTCATTTAGAATTGTAACTTTTCAGCTGAACCAACTCTAATTTTGACCTCAGTTTAACCTTTAACCTAAAGTTACACTCGTTACTTTTAGTCATACTTGTATCTTTTAGTTTATTCCAAATTTTCTTTGAGCCTAACACACATTATGCCTTGCAGCTGTGTAGGGTCAGAACAATTTCTTTATCAAAAACCTGAGATTTTCTGATACCAATTGATGTTCTAAGATGTGCCACCTCATTTTGCTTCCGACTAAAATTATTAGTAGAACTGTAGAAAGATTACTAAGCTCAATAAATAGGTCAATGATTTGTCTTCCAAAATATTGAAATGTTTCAAGATGTCATCGCCACTGGTTTAGGATTCAGATCCATTTCTTCTATGTTGATGTTTTCGAACATTGTTTTCCATTTTGAAAACAAAAAATTCTTGCAAAACTCTCCCATTCAAATATTTGGGAAGATAAATCTCTCACCTAGTCTTAGTGTAGCTCTACTAAAGCCTGGGAACTTATCAGTGACTAAGTTTATTTACCAAAGCCTGAGAACTTACCAATAACTGAGTTTATTTACTAAAGCCTGATAACTTACTGGCTGGCTAAGTTTATAGTCATATACAACTCTTACAAATCCTAGTGTAGGAAATATAATAACTTGTTTTCTTTGTTTACCATGCTTTCCTTTAGCATTCAAAAACTGACAAGTGACAGCTTCAATATAAATGGCTTATGATTAACAAGAAAATTACAAAACCATTCTTACTAACCCTCTCTCTCTCTCTCTCTCTCTCTCTCTCTCTCTCTCTCAATATTTTTATACTTTCATAAAAATATTGAAAACTGATTCCATAATTACATAATTATTATAAATTGATAACATGCAATCAAAGGAAAAAGTTTCACAACATTTTGAGACTGGTATTATCTTACAAATGGTGTGTGTGGGGGGTGGGGGGATGGGGGTGGGGTGTGTGTGCATCAAGCATGTGTCTGTGTGGAAATGTAAATTTAGTTTATATGCATCATGTGTGTGTGTGTGTGTGTATGTGTGTGTGTGTGTGTGTATCATGACATGTGTGTATGTATGTGTGTCTGTTAATCTAAATGTACAACCATTAAACACAGGTGGAACTTAGCATCTCAAATGTTTACTCAGTGATACAGATGGTTTTCTGAGATTTTATTACTGAGAAGGAAGTAACCCTTAACAGAATGATGATTAAAATTGCTTTCTGGTAAAATATATACATAAACATGCCAGATAAATGAAAAGTCAGTACTCATAACATGATCAACTCTAAAGAATAACTACCATTCATTAAGTTTGGTTGATGCTTAACATGCTGACATCTTGAAAAAAATGTAGAAAAATGCAAATTATTACAAGTAATGCAATGTCTTGCACATAAATTTACTTCTTCATTAATAATATGTATATTTTTTTTCAAAAACCACAAAATTCATGATTATATTTGAATAATGACGTCTAAACCTATTTTTGCATATTTGTCATGACAGTTTTGATGTTGATTTGAGTATTGGTGTTTAATGCCCCAGTCAAGATTCTTCTACTTATATTGATGCAATCAGTTCTGAAATGGTAGAGGAAACAGGAGTACTCAGAGAAAACCACTGACATTCAGTAAGCAAACTTTCTCACACTAGGATCTACTCTAAATTCAGATTCAAACATAGGCTGTAAAAGGCATTGTGAAATATTTTTGACAAAGACATTAAACCCCATTGAAACAACCGATCAATTTACCGCAGGGATTTAGTATGTGTCTGACAGTAACACTGTAATTTTCTCTACTACAAACTATCTTACGTCACATTTCAATATGCTTATAATAAAGTTTTGTTTACAGATAGAAGAAACCCCAAGAGAATGCAAAAAACAATCATTGGATTGTTTTAATCCAAACGGCTGCTGGTAAAACAAATTTTGGAAACTCTATAAACAGATAAATTTAAGTAACGTTTCTATCTTAAATCACTTCTGAAATGTGTGAATGGTAAATATGTCATAAAAATGGTTGAATTGGATTAGATTAGTTTTATGATGTTTTATGCCACAGTTAAGATTGTTTTACTTATATCCAAGCAGTGGCTCTGGAATGGTGGAGGAAACAGTAAAAAAAAAAAACAAAACAAAAAAACAAAAAAAAAAACACATCTACCTTTGGCAAACAGACTGACGGACATTCTCACACTCTCAGATTTGCCCAAGTGGGATTCAAACCTAGGCAGTGACATGCACTGTAATAGGTGTACAGGCACTTTAGTCTATACCTTCCAATATGACCCTAATGGATATAGTAGCATTTTGATATGATAAGGGGACTGCAACTTTTGTTAATGAATAAATCAGCAATGGTATGATCACATGATCAAGTCATTTCATATCAAGATTCTGATAAAACTATATAAAAAAAATTCAATAAATTTGTCAAGTAAAATTGTATGTGTAAGACTTCTGAGACACTCAAAATATCTGATACCGTGAAATCAGTTGATGAAAAAATTAGAAATTTCAAAAGCCAGTCAAAATGTAGAATGTAATGTCATTTTAACTGCAAAATCAATTGGGTTAAAAAGAAAATTATTCAATAACTATAACAAAAATCTTTATAAAAATTAAAATTTGATTTCATTAGGTATGACATTTGGAAAGGGTTTTAGATATGAAATTGTAATGGAATTATCAACAGTAAGTAAATTATCTCTCCTATATGACAAGGGTCTTGGTTATCAACAGTTAACTGAAGTTTCTCCCTTAGGTGAACAAAGCAAAATTCTAAGATTTTTTGGTTTTCTTTTATAAAAAAAAAAAGCCAAATCATTTTCTATTTAGTAAAGTATTTTTAACCTTGGATTTCACGTTAAAGTACTAGTATTTTTAACACTGGATGTCATGAATGTCATGAACAATAAAGTAAAATATTCCATAATACATCCATTAATATTGCTCTGGTGTTAATTCAGGTGTTTTTATTTATTTATTTACTTATTTCATTTCATTTTTTAAGATTTATTTATTTATTTCATTTCATTTTTTAAAATTTATGTATTTATTTATTTCATTTCATTTTTTAAAATTTATTTATTTATTTCATTTCATTTTTTAAAATTTATTTATTTATTTCATTTTATTTTTTAAAATTTATTTATTTATTAATTTCATTTCATTTTTAACAAGAGGCCCATTGGCCTTAATGCTCACCTGAAGATATGTCCAATATTGTTTGCAAAGTGCAATAGACAATATATTACGTACAGAAACTTTAAATGTTTTCTCAAGTTAAGAACTCCCACAAAACTTAATCAGAAATATATACACTCACATTTCATTCATAAGTAGCTTATATAATATTGAACATATAACCTTGAACCATATATCAAAATGACCGTTGTCATATTACCTACAAAGTTCTAATATACATGCCTATACAAACAGTTATTAGTTTTCAAGATAATTAGTAATTTAAGTCTTCTTTTGCAGCTGTGACCTTGACCTTTCAACAAATGACCTTGAACCATATATCAAAATGATCGTTGTCGCAATATCTACAATATTCTAATATACATGCCTATACAAAAAGTTAATAGTTTTCAAGATAATTAGACATTTAAGTCTTCTTTTGCAGCTGTGACCTTGACCTTTCAGCATATAACCTTGAACCATATATCATAATGATCGTTGTCGCAATACCTACAATATTCTAAGATACATGCCTAACAAAAAGTTAACAGTTTTCAAGATAATTAGCAATTAAAGTCTTCTTTTGCAGCTGTGACCTTGACCTTTCAACATATGACCTTGAACCATATGTCAAAATGATCATCATGTCAATACCTACAATATTCTTATATACATGCCTATACAAAAAGTTAATAGTTTTCAAGATAATTAACAATCTAAGCAATCTTATGCTGCTATGACCTTGACCTTTGATATGACCTTGAACCCTATATCAAAATGATCGTTGTCACAATACCTACAATATTCTAACATACATGCCTATACAAAATGTTAATAGTTCTTAAGATAATTAGCAATTTAAGTCTTCTTTTGCAGCTGTGACTTTGACCTTTCAACAAATGACCTTGAACCATATATCAAAATGATCGTTGTCGCAATACCTACAATATTCTAATATACATGCCTATACAAAAAGTTAATAGTTTTCAAGATAATTAGCAATTTAAGTCTTCTTTTGCAGCTGTGACCTTGACCTTTCAACATATGACCTTGAACCATATATCAAAATGATCATCATGTCAATATCTACAACATTCTAATATACATGCCTATACAACAAGTTAATAGTTTTCAAGATATAGTGACAAATATATAATTTTTAGCAATTTCCCCACTCAGTGCCTTACAATTTCCCCATTTTGAGCCCCATGGCTACCATTTGTGCAAATCTGAAAATAGATGACCTAAGAATGTTATAAATGAAATAACTAAGGTATATCTCTTGTAGATTCAGAGGAGAAGATTTTTAAAGTTTTTCACTCTTTCCCCCCTTATGGGGCCCCAAGGGGACATAACTCCTTCATTTGTGCAAATCTGAAAGGGCTTCACCCAGGCATGATGGTTACCAAGTTTCATTAAATTTGGCCCAGTGGTTTTGGAGGAGAAGATTAAAATGTAAAAAGTTAACGCACAACAGACGACGGACAATGCACGACAGACGACGGACGGTGAACCATCGCAATAGCTCATCTGAGCTTTCAGCTTAGGTGAGCTAAAAATTTAATTAATTATTTATTTATTTATTTCATTTTTTAAAATTTATTTATTTATTTCATTTTTAAAAATTTATTTATTTATTTATTTCATTTCATTTTTATTTTTTAAAATTTATGTATTTACTTATTTATTTCATTTTTTAAAATTTATGTATTTATTTATTTATTTATTTCATTTTTTAAAATTTATTTATTTATTTATTCATTTAAATTATTTATTTATCTACCTATTTATTTATTTATTTATTTATTTATTTGTTTTTTTTAGGTTTTTCCCTAATATAGAAAAAACAAGATGTTTCTAAGTATACTTATGCAAGCATATAAAAGGAAATACCAGGTTATTGCTCCTATAGGTTATTTGTGCATCAGTCACTGTAAGACTTGAGAAGATGACAATACATTTCATTTAAGTACATAAACAGTCTAATACTTCCTTCTATCAATTTCCTTTTATTCGCACCTTTCTTCAAAATATCCTGTTGAAAATCCACAGTGATTTTGGTAAAAATAGCGAACTCATCAACATAAGACAAAAAATTACTGAAAAGTGCAATATCATGAATTGATACATGTATAGCAAAATAAAAACAAGTTTCACTGCCAGAAGTTATCAAGTTCTAGATGGTAATTTATTTAAATGACATGTTTATGGATTAGGGAGTAAAGGACAAAAGCACATTTGAATCCCTCTTGTAAAACACACACACACACACACACACACACACACACACACACACACACACACAGAGCAAAAATTTGTTATACAGAAAAATTGTATTTCTGTATCATTACTTTCTTTATTTATGACATGTGTAAAGTCATAACTGTGTTATAAGGTAGGAAAAAGGTTACATGTGTTGCAGGAGAAAATGTGCTAGCTCTGACTAACTACAGAATAATAACTAACTGCAACAAGTCAAAAAAAAACTTTTATTAACAATCTCCCATTTACTACATATCCCTAGTTGTCAGTAATTGACAGTAAGGTGATATATATCAAAACAAATATACAAAAAAAGCAAACTGCCAGCAAACTAATGAAGTCAAATTCTTATTGACATGGGGAATAACTGACCTCATAGCAGAACAATGAAGTTTAGACCCAAAAAATAAATATTTCAGTTTCAAAGCCAACTGACCTCGTAGGAGAATAGTAAAACTTAAGACCCAATAAATAAATATTTCAGTTTCCAAGCCAACTGACCTCGTAGGAGAATACTGAAACTTAGACCCAATAAATAAATATTTCAGTTTCGAAGAATAGTGAAACTTAGACCCAATAAATAAATATTTCAGTTTCAAAGCCAACTGACCTCGTAGGAGAATAGTGAAACTTAGACCCAATAAATAAATATTTCAGTTTCAAAGCCAACTGACCTCGTAGGAGAATAGTAAAACTTAAGACCCAATAAATAAATATTTCAGTTTCAAAGCCAACTGACCTCGTAGGAGAATAGTAAAACTTAGACCCAATAAATAAATATTTCAGTTTCAAAGCCAACTGACCTCGTAGGAGAATAGTAAAACTTAAGACCCAATAAATAAATATTTCAGTTTCAAAGCCAACTGACCTCGTAGGAGAATAGTGAAACTTAGACCCAATAAATAAATATTTCAGTTTCAAAGCCAACTGACCTCGTAGGAGAATAGTGAAACTTAGACCCAATAAATAAATATTTCAGTTTCAAAGCCAACTGACCTCGTAGGAGAATAGTGAAACTTAGACCCAATAAATAAATATTTCAGTTTCAAAGCCAACAAGCACACATTTAAATAAATGAGTAGATGGAATTAGGATCAATGGTGTTTTGTAGCCCCTAGCCTAAGATTATTTTCACATATCAGTATACCAAGGTGTTACTTCTGGTATGGTAGAGGAAACCGGGGTATATGGAGAAACCACTGATTTTGGTTAAGCAAACTTAACTAACAAACTTTCTCACAGTGGGATAAGCTCAAAAGGAATCAAAATCAAATATGAACAAAGAGGCTTGGATTGAATTGGATTGGCTTAATGGTGTTTTAAGATTCTTCCACTTATACTGAAGTGGGCAGTAATAGGATGGTGGAGGAAACAGGAGTAGAGGAGAAAACCACCACCCTTTTGAAAGCAAACTTAAAAATTTCTCGCATTTCGATCTGCCTGAGTGGGATTCAATCCTAGGTGGTGAAAGGCACTTTGACCTGTAAGCACACATGCTAGAATAATCTGCCACTGAGGTTCCTGTGATGAACCGCATTTTAATCTATAAGCCGACATTTCAAACTATTGGCCACTACATCTCTTGGGGTTTTTTTTTCTGTATTCTCTGTGACCTAGACTGACTATGAGTAACTGGTTTTAGGATTACAGTTAGAAGCTGCGGGCTTTAAACCATCCACTTAACTGCCAATACACTTACTTATTTATTTTCATCAAAACCCATAAAAGTAGGTAAAATAAACCACCATCTTAATTAACCTCAGTCATAAATAATTATTACATTGACAGGTCAGTCAAACTAACAAGTGTAGCTATATCAATTGATAAATGTTATTAACTTTGATGTATTCCAAAACACTTGATGTTACACTTTGTCTTGCTACTGGGTTTACCACTGACAAACAAATTCACACCAGCAGTGGATTTTTTTATTACCAGATCTCACACATAGCCAGACTCTCTTCATAAGCTGCCTGTATTTCTAGTTATCATCAGAAAAAAAAATTAGAGGCACAAATAATCAGACATCCATCAGATTGTAGGCTCAAATTATCGAAATTTCAGAAGATACTGATATATGCTACATTATATTTATTTTTACTTTGCCATAAATGTCCTCTGTATATAAATTATAGCCATATGTTGTTTTATTTAATCAAACTGTGAGTAAAATGTGTAAAACCCAATTTCAATTCGAATACTTTTTACGTTAGCTCAGTCGACAAAAATTTTTTTTGCCAGCTTTATTGATAGAAACCTATAATTTTGTCACCCGTTTTGTATATTCTGATGCCAAAATCTTCTAAATGACTCTACTTTTGAATTCTTTTTTGCCAAAATAATAGCCAGATCCCAAATTTGTCACCAACCTTGATTCAGTTGGCAGAGTGCTAACTCCATAAGTGGGAGGTCTAGGTTTCGAACCCCGACCAGGTCTGACCTAAGACTTGAAAGTAGGTAGTGACTGTTCTTTTGCCAAACACTAGGCATTACAAAATGAAGTTTACGGTTCTTATGGATGGGAACTTAAAATAAACGAGGTCCCGTGTCATGGTAGGCATAGCACAATAAAGAAACCTGCTTTAAAATGCCATCAGGGCAGTGCACAGGTAAAACTTCTATGCCTTCGCCTATAGCTGATGAAATCTCCATATCAGTGAAATATTCTTGATAAAAAAGACTTGATATTGACGCTGTTGATGATGCTTAAATTTTTTAATGACCTTGTTTTACATGATTTTAAAACCAAGGATGGCAATTTACAATATTTATAAATGAAAAATGCCCTAAAATACTTCAGTATAGAATACTTTTTCAGTTTACTTTGGGTTCAATATTGAGACAAATCCCACAGTTTGATTGAGAAAAGATACAATCAGATATCTAATCACATTATATATACATACACTGTCAAGCACAATGTCAGAGTAACAGACAGGAAAGTCCAAGTAATTGGAGATAACAACAAACATATCTGTTCAAAGTGTACATGGTCGATCAGATTACTTAAACCTTATCATCGGGTTATTGGTAAATTCGCATCAGGTCTAGGACCTTGGATCTATAACAACCTCAATTAATACTTAAGACCTAAGATCTATATCGCCTTAATTAATAGATTTATCCAGAAGTAGATTCTCTGAAGAAGCACTTTGTATGCATGTCATATGATGAATTATCACCAGATTCCAGTAAATATATCATGTACACAGTCGAGATTGTATGTAGCTGAGCAGAATGTAACATAAAAATACCAAATGTTGGTAATAAAAAGCCTATAAACCTAACACACAAAAAACAGTTTGTGAATATATACTGAATATATATATGATCCCCTGTAACAGTATGAAGTACTTACAATAAACACTAAAAGAAAAGCTGTTATAATATTTCATTAATTTAGGATGCACATGCATGCACATGTGGTAGAAGAGATTGTAATTATCGTTGTTATGCTTTCAGCCTGAACAGTGAATACAGTGTTTCCAACTTACATGTACATCAATAAAAAACAATAAACCACATGCAATCTTTTGCATTTTGTACTCTTGTTCACACATTCATATACATATATATATATATATATATATATATATATATATATATATATATATATATATATATATATTTGGGAATTTTATAAACAGTGTTTCAGTGCTCCTATCTTTTTATTTTTCATTGCCTCTGTTGTGTCATGTTCTTGGACAAATTCTTTTCTTCTATTTTAAATGATTTTTTTTTTTAATTTAAGGCACAAATGCCAAATATATAAACCATAATCCAAAAAATAAATTCTGATTTATTGGAATTCTTTTGAAAGTGTTTAATCCAAGCAATGGTTTTTGAAAAAAATCATGCAGTTAAATTTGATCAATTTGTTAAAATTTATTTGAATTCTGACAGTGAAGATAAAATTTTTAGATGATAGCTATAAAGAAAATACAAAAAAAAAAAACAAACAAACAAAAAACAAAAAAATATTCTAGTTGATGTGTATAAATTTATGAAAAATTCAATTTTATCTGAAAAATCCAGTTTAAATGTAAAAATAGTTCAGACAATGACCAGAAATTGCTTAAAGAGATTAGCAGTGGTGGCTAGGATATAAATTAAAGAAATTTTTTAAAAATGAATTTAAAAATATTTAAGAAACTTATACAATAAATAAGAATACTGAAGAAATTCATATGAAAACATTTTGATTTGTTCAAATGAACATTCACTGAAAAAAAAAAAATCAACGTTACATTAATTTGAATATTGAAGACAACTTTTGATCAATAAATGGACAGATATGCCTAAAGTAGACCTTAAGCTTTACATATATTCCCCTTTATTTTGTCATAAATTAGACTTCAGTAATATGTAATAATTTTACTTCACGGTTCCTTCATTTTCAATTTTGATTTCACACATGGCAGATGTAGCCAGCTAGACAGGATGTGCTTCCAGAGCACCTGGCCTCACTTTCCTGCTCATAGGTGAAAGTTCACATGTTTTATTTAATATTTTATTAGGTTAACAATTTCATAGTTTTTACTGGAGTTGTGATTTGAACATGTACCGGTATATTTGTGTTCGATTCATTATACTTTTTATCATACACATGTAGATTTAGTTAAGGCTTTCCATTATCCTACATGCTGAAGGTCGGTGGTTTTCTCCGGGCACTCCGGTTTCCTCCACCATCCCAGAACTGACCGCCTCGAAATAAGTGACAGAATCTTGACTGGGGCGTAAAACACCATTACTCCACTTCACTCCATTATCCTACATATAATAAAAATAATTTTAATTGAAAGAGACTAAATATGATGAAATGACGCTATTTTTAACAATTTCTTTTTTTTTTTTAAATGGAAGGGGTGAAAAGGAAGCCCTACCGTAGGTTTCACTGGCGTTGTTATAGCAACATGAATTTTAATTCATAAAAATTAAAATAATGCAACCCATTGCCGATGAATTGAATCATGGCTCCGCAGACTTTTCATAGGATATTAAAAACGAACATTATACATATATTTTAGAACAAAAAGAACATTGTATACAAAACAGAATCTCGAGACTCGTAACATTGACATACTATAGCAATGAGCATTGGTTGTTATATAGAATTATATCACCTACCTGCCATTAAAATTCGTATCTCCTTATGTCTGAAAATCTTCGTCCAAATATTCCCCATGTCTGTATTTAAATACGATAATGATCTGTACACTAGTTAGGTCATCCTGTGTTTGTTGTAAATAAATGATTTCACAATATTTATATCTACATCTTGAGAGTTAAATTTTACCAAGAAATTGTACATAACCTGCAAGTCATGTTTATGTTGATCTGAGGAAGTTGATTTTGAGACCGCCCTCTTTGGAAAATCTTAATTCCTATTGGTAGACAGGAAGTAATTCCGACATATATGCAAATTTATGGGAAAATCCTTTTCTAAATTTAAACAGCACTCGATATGTAAGTATCTGATACTGTAGTCATCAATACATGCAATATATAAATGATTAGATTAAATATAGATAGTGGCATGCTATAAGATAATTTCAGTAATATCCTAAACACTCAAAAAGCCCACTTTCCTCAGTTCAAAGGACTCTCTTAATTAAGGAAGTAGCCTGATTTAAGCTAAGGGGAGGTTGAACTTAAAATTTCAATCGTTGTTGAAAACTTATTATTTCCCGCAATTTCAGTACAATTCAAAGTTTCAATTCAAGTGACTTTTAAATCCTTCCTGTTTGAACAATTTAAGATAAAATGTTGTTGAGAGGACAATCTCAATTTGAACAATTAAAGATAAAATGTTGTTGAGAGACAATCTCAATTTCTTTCATTTCTTTTTAATTTTTTATAACGTCAAGGATATCAAGATAAGCCTCATTTGAAAAGCTAGATTTGATTAAACTATACATACAAAGTTTGCTTCGTTCGTTTAATATGTACATTTTCAATAGGGAATACATAAAATAAGGATATTAGTTTAACTGACTTATTGATTGCCGTCGGACGCTCCTTGTTTTTTTTTTTTTTTTTTTTTCTGTTTAAGGTTTTTTTTTATAAAGATTCATAAATGATATCTCGGAATTATACATGTATGTAGAACAGGTGAATAAAAAAAAAATAGCATTGTATCAATTGGTAATCTATTTTATGTTATACCTATAGGTTGGTTGAAGTGCTATCATTCATTTAGTGGACAATTCTTTGGAAGATGCGGAAAAAAAGAACCCGCAACATTGAATGTATTTCCTAAGTATTTGTACTCTTTTACATTTCCATAACGTTTTGAAATTAAAATGCTTAATTACCTAATGAAAAGAAATTTGCAAAATAATATTCATGTTTTTAAGCCACTAAAGTTTTCTGGTACATGCCCTTCAGTAATAAAGACATTTTAGAACCAATTTTGTTCGAGTTAACGCCTTGAAACAAAAACCTTTACAACAAACTGAATCAAACGCCTTTTTGAAATCTACAAAACAAGCATAATTTTTTTAAACATTTTTATTTATCAATGTTTTTAGAATAAAAAAAGTGGTCTGTTTAAAAATATCACATTTCCATCGACCAAAAATTTGATTTGAACTGTTATGCAAGAAAATTTTAATTTGACATAGATGAATCTGCTTTATTATTTTTCGAACTTTAAATAAACACATTATAATCGCAATCTTTGCTCTGGACCTGTACGTTGTAAATTATGCCCTATCTGAGACTTCCGACAATAAGCCATTTTGTAAGCATGTCTATTTCTAGTTCCACTAATTCTAGGGACATATGAAAACAAATTTGCATCATTAGTGTTTAAATAACATACTACATCCGCGGCCAAGCACTTGGCAGCGCCTTTCGTCATGACGGAAAGGTTTAGGCGCGTAAAGCAACCGTTATGAGAATTTCAAATGTCGAATTGAATTAAGCAGTGTTAATGCATTTACGCCTAATTTAAGTTTAACTTCAAAGTTCTTTTTCCAAAAACAATCCCGTTAAGCACAGAATAATCAACTCTCTCGTCGTAACTACATTAACTAAAACACCATCATACCTCAAAATTTTTGTACTATTGCAACACTCAGTGACATAAAAGGAGATATATAGGAAGAGTACAAACATACCAGTCCATGTCAAATACCCCCCCCCCCAAGAAAAAAAAGAAGAAGTAAAAACTTTGGAAACTGGACACTACTGTTATATCAGTTATACAAGTAAACTTCCATCAAGGGCGTGAGACTGGGTTCTCAGGAAGGGTAAGCATCTCTGGAAAATTTTTTTTTGTAAACCCCCCCCCCCACCTCTGACTCGGCTAGTGTAAGTGAATGAGTTACTGATCTCTACTTTTTTTTTTGGAAAATATGTTAAATATTTGTGTTTTTGCGATCTACTGCTGCAAGATAAACAGTAATTCGGCACCCTTATTATTATTATTTTCGTATGGGGACTGATTTGAGAATAAAATTACGGTCTTGTGGAAAACAAGATGATTTTTACTGATTCGGCTTGTATAAGTAAACGACCTGTGAATTCTTATAGCAAACTCATTGAAAACTAAAAATTGTGCCTCATTAAAAATATTTTTGGATATGGGAAAATAGTACAGTCCGGTGCAAAAATAATGCCAAACATTGAGGTTGCAACAACAAAACAACAGCATACAATCGCTGAATATTGGCTCGAGCACATTGCAGTTATTGTAAAACAGTTATGTACGTCACGTGACCACCAGAACAATGGGTTACAAAGGCGTGTTATTTGCAACAACTTTGAACAAACATTTTCTATCATATACAAGAGAAAACACAAGGATTTATAATTTAGAACAACAAGAAGTAAAATCTTTCCATATTTTTCGGAGATATCAAGTGTCACATCTCTAACAAATCAAGAAATAAGAAAAATCTATCTCGCTCAATAATAAGATTGCTACTTCGCTGTGGAAATTTATGTAGAAAACAGATAAGATTAGTATGAAGGCCTCAATACTTTCATCAATTTGTTAAAAAATACATGCTTGTTTAATAAATGACATAAATTATGTCGGTAAGTTTAACATTTTATCAGAATTTAATGCAAAAGACACCATCATAAACACAACGAACAGCAAAAAGCGATGTCTCATGCCGCCTTGGTTCTGTTGCTAGGTGTCTTCATTCACGTCCGAACTGACACCTTAAAAAGAGGCGCGTCATACTTTCGCTCCAGTCTTGTTTTGTTTGTCGAAAGAAGGCCATCAGAAAGCAACTGTTAAAAATACCAAAAGTAAGCAAATATCACAAAGTAAACGTAAAAGTAATGGACAGTAGCGGAATACCTAGAGACTGTCCTGTTAATTTATTCTGCGTAAGGTAAGTATAATAAGAACCATCAAAAAAAGATGATATATTTTCAAATAAACAAATAAATAAATAAAAATGAAATTTAAAAAATAAATTGATTTTTAAAAATGCAATGAATGCCATTTTCTGTGTAAGTCACTCTGATTGTTACAGTGAAAGTCGTATATTTTAATAAAAAAATCAATCATAAAGATGTTGGTGATGTCATGTATTGTCAACTTGCACCGAGTCGTTTCAGGAATTCACGATAAATTGCACAGATTTAACTCCATTATTTCACATCAACAAAAACTAA
Source organism: Tegillarca granosa (assembly GCA_029721355.1). Classification (NCBI taxonomy): domain Eukaryota; kingdom Metazoa; phylum Mollusca; class Bivalvia; order Arcoida; family Arcidae; genus Tegillarca; species Tegillarca granosa. The sequence continues at coordinate 27,382,222 of CM056597.1, forward strand.
TTTCTACTACGGATATAAATTACACGATTTTTTTCCTCATCGTTGTTGACAGAGGTGACGACCTTGCATTGTTTTGTTTTGCGAACATTGAGTTGTTGAGTAATGTTGTTTAACGTCCCAGTCAAGAATATTTCACTTATATCGAGACGTCGCCAGCTATAGGGGAAGGAGAAGAAATTTTGCCTGTGCGTGGCGCTGATGGCATTATACAGTAGGGTTCTTTATCATGCCACGCCTACCGTGACACGGGACCTCGTTTGTTTTTAGTTCCCATTCGAAAGAACCGTGACTTTCATTTCGTAATGCCGAGTGCTTGGCGAAAGAACAGTCACAACCCACTTTCAAGTTTTGTGTCAGACCCGGTCTGGGTTCGAACCCACGACCTCCCACTTACGGCACACGAATGATAATTTAGTTGAGTTGAGTGATGGTGTTTAACGTCCCAGTCAAGAATATTTCACTTTTATCGAGACGTCGCCAGCTATACGCGAAAGTGCAGAAATTTTGCCTCTGCGTTGCGCTGATTGCATTATACAACATAGTTCTTTATCGTGCCACGTTGCCATGACACGGGACCTCGTTTATTTTAAGTTCCCATCCGAAAGAACCGTGACTTTCATTTCGTAATGCCGGGTGCTGGGCGAAAGAACAGTAACTACCCACTTTCAAGTCTTGGGTCGAACCCACGACCCCCCACTAACGGAGCAAGAATGATAATTGATGTCACTAATAAATTTTTTATGGATACGAGTTATTTCCCTTATAACGTTTTCCTAATGCAAGCATTTATTTAACTTCCAACTCGAACCACTGTTTACTGTTTACTATTTGTCCAAAATTGTTTGTCGCATGTTTTTTTTTTTTTTTTTTTTTTTTTTTTTTTTATTCAAAACTTATCTCGTAAGATTAAATTCAAAACCACTGACCTAACCAAATTATATTTTTAAATGAAAAAATCTTCTCCGAGTTCCTCTATACTAAGAACATATATTGAAAAAGAAGTTTAATATCCCCAATGATTCAATTGGGCCTTACCAAAAAGGGGAAAACTAAAGACTCGGCTCGTGTTTGCAAATGAATTACTGAATTGTATCTCGATGCATTGTTTGGCTTATTGGCGCAAGGCAAACAAACAGGGAAACGACGCCCCAATATTTTTTGATATGCGGATATATTTGAGAATAAAATTAAGGCATGACGCAAAAAAAAAAAACAAAAAAACTGCAAGGCAGTTAGGTTAAACAACAAAAACATAAAGATCGTTGGCTATTATCTCGAGCTCATTTCAGTTATTGTATAAAGTTAGATCATGTGACTACCAAAACAATGGGTTACAAAGGCATGCTATTTGCAATGACTTTGAATGAACATTTTCATGTTAAGAAGAGAACACTAGAATTTTTAATTCAGGTCGACTAATTTGTACAGAGAAAGATTTAAAATGAATATGTATTCAAAAAATTTAAAAATGTTGAAATTGACAATACTACCACAGGATGAAAACCATATACTAGTATTTATCTTTTCTAAAATCACAAAGACAGAACCATCATTGCGAAAAATAGATTAAAGCGCACACATATTTGCTACAGATACAGTCTAGAGTATATATATATATATATATATATATATATATATATATATATATATATATATATATATATATATATATGGCAACTTTTTTTGGATTGTATTTATGGCGTTTTATCCCCAGTCAAGAATTTTCACTCGAGTTACCAGTACACTCACAGTAAACCAAATACCCAAGGTAATGCAACTTCCCAAGATCTGGTAGATCTGGTAGAAATGTCCGGCCAAGTGGTGCCCGTTCAGGACATGTTTGGTAATGGTATATTTTGTTACGATTATGTCAATATATGTTTTGGGTATAAAGAGGACGCAGAATACAAAAAGGACCACAGGTATGGTCATACACAGTAACACTATGTTGCAGGCCACGACATTGTTGAACCACCCAAATCTAAAATTCTTTAAGGCTTTACAATTGATACTGACCTAAAGGATGCCTTTTATAAGGGAGATTCAGATGCACGAAATGGTGACGAGGGTGAAAGAGTGTTGGAATCGGAGAAAGGACAAGGCAATATTTGATGTTTCCTGATCCTGTAGAAAAGTTCCACGGTACTCCAGCTTTCAAACAGGAGCAGAAGTACAGTGACATGTTTTTAGTAATATGTGCCAGAAGCACAACAAACCTGGGGTAATGGAAGTATATCGGCTTATAAAGAACCAGCTAGAGAGGAATTTGGTTGCTGGTTACACCCTGAATTTGACCCATATATACTTAAGGAGGCCACGGAAGATGCAACATAAAACGAAACTCAAAAACGCTACCGATAATAGAGGAAAAAAGAAAGAAATATACAGAGATGTTAACCGAATATGTCAGAGCACAACATAGAATTTTACAACATGCCTCTGCATTATATACATGATAATATAGCAGAGTATATGTCCACACATTATGACACATTTAAAAGTTCTTTAAACTAGTAATCCCCTCTCACGGAAGAGGGGGGCACTACACCTACTTCTACTTCTACTACTACTACTAATACTGGTAGTACTGGTACTACTGGTACTGATATTTAGTACTACTGGTACTGATATTTGGCCAAACGATTGGCAAAGCGAACCTCATGAATGAAGTCTTGATGCAAAATATGACAAAACACACAAGAACATCCACCTATACCAGTCCCAGATCCACCACCATACCAGCAAGCCGATATTGATTTCATGGCAAATTCCGATAAGATTAATAAAGGGAAAATACATCTTACATTAGTAATTGTAAAAGTGAATGGTCCAAAAAACATCGCAGGGGGGGGGGGGGTAATCCATTACCATACTGGTGTTCAACAATGTCCGACGGTACTGTACCGAATCCACATAACTCGGAGTCAATTATGCAGTGGGTACGAGAACATAATGTACAAATACATTGGTCTATTATTGATGCCTTACGTTGGTTCCACGAGGAAGAATTAGCTCCAAGTATGCTCCCACCAGCTATTCAAATATCCTTTAAGTCATATGTTAAGGTACACCAACGTGATTGAACGTCTATCATGGGCAATTCCTCCACAATCTGATGATGGACTAGTTCTTCGGGCTAGATGGCTAAATACAAATATCGATGATTGGATTGGGACAACTACATACAAAGGTATCCTCATATTGTTCTAACCGTCGAGAATATGTTTTATGGTGCAATGGTCGATGCATTGAAGGCTTATCATTAGGTGTGGGGAACATTTTCTTACTTTTTTTTAGAACACGGTGGCTGGACACGGTTTCACCATTTCCAAAGCCTTGGTACGAATTACTAAGGTGGCAGGTTACAGGTACAGTAAATCGGAATACGGCGGAACGGCATTTGTTCTCTGGGGTACCCACATTCTCTGCTTTATATAGAAAGCATATGAAATCCCTGCAGACTATTCCTACAGAATATAATGGTATACATCATGAAATGCAATTACTGCGTGAACACTCACCTTCGGCACAAACTGACCAACAAGTGTCCACTAAATTGATACAACGGGTGGTGTTTTCCCCATTACATAACATAACAATGTGTCAGGATTGGCCCGATTATTGGCTAGGCCTTCGCAAGAAACTCAAAATTGAACAATTTTGGTTCTTGTCTACACAGACACAGAAAAGGGTTTCTGTTACTGATATTCAACAATATAGTAAAGCTAGACATTCTTTTTGTTCTCTAAGGTGTTTGTATCACACCCTTTATGTGATACAGTACATAGATACATTTACAATGATAAATGCACAGATCAATAATGAATTTTGGCACAAGGTATCAACAGGACTGGGTATCAATATATCAGAGGTTGAAAGGTCAGATGATCCCCTAACACCAATGGAAATTGCCAAATTACACAAAGGTATTGAAAACTTGGTATATGGTAATTATGACTGGATTCGAAGTGATCTAAAACACGCCTTGTTCCAATGAACAATTGGAAAACGGGCAGGTTGAAATATTCAGTTCCAAGAATTGGAAATCTCACAATTTCTGGTTATCATATTGCAATACCAGTCCACGAGATATTTACGCCTGATATATGGGATATATCTTTCTTCGATCCCAAATGGTCATGCGTGTGTGTGTGTGTGTGTGGGGGGGGGGGCTGTAATCGACTACTATAGATTGATACTACCGCTACACATCTACCTATTCTATTATGTGATTCAAAGGACAGATGGCAATGGGTAAAACACCAGGCTTTACAAAGACGGAATCTATTACTAACAGTTGGTGGTTTCAATATATATGTAAAACAGTCAGCTATCATGATTACAGTATCGACACAGACACCAAGCAAGCGATAAATGTAACCAAGGCTGCATTAGCAAAGGATATATTTATGTTTCTGCCATATAGGGTATTAAAATTCGAACGACCAGATATACAGATATACAATACAGGACCCGGTTCAACGGATGTAAGCCTTGCACCTGGTATATCCTCGCAAGGGATAAATACTATACTGTATGTTCCGCGAATGTTCCATCCAAGTGGAATATATAAACAACCAATCAATGCACAAATTTCGTTTATGAAGGATAAATGTATGTGGGATAAAAACACAAATCTGATTTGGTTTCCAATGGCTGGGTGTACGATATACAGACCCATGAGCGAGATAAATGGATAAAAAAGGGTTTAGTCACTGGGTCTCGTTCACGGGATGTGCAGGGGATCCCACTATACGGAATGGCAACAGCAGTATAGAATCAGGCAGGGAATCTTTATACAAAAATCACTCACACAAATACCCGGTGGTCAGCCCAACCTATCCAGGCTGCACTGCAAGTAACTACGATGATGTCCTTACTTCTTCACTCTGTGTACGATCAATTCAAGGCAATTTGAGTAGTTTAATACTGTTGTTACAACAGGAGAATTATTTTCCCTCTTTTAGTTTTTCACTTCGGAATTAATTTCAAAGGTAATTGCTGACCCTATATGGTTTTCAAACGTTATATTACAAGATCCTTGCAATTCGATGTGGAACTACAAACGGCCTCACATTTGTTAGGAGGTACATAGAAAATTGTGTTACCTTTTCAAAATTCAAAAAGTTAATTCAAAAAGTTAGTAGATTCTGCTATTACAGATGTCAATATGGTTGCCAAATTGAAATCACGTGATTGCGCGGAAATGGTGCAACAACATTGGTTTAATGTCCAAGAGGATTTTTGGGGTAATACGAAAATGGCGTGTTAATAAAAAACGTTTAGAAACAAAACTAATTGTAGGCCCAACAAGAGTTAAAACAAGATGTCTGCGTTGAAATATATGAAGAGTTACATAAGCAGGCTAAGAGCGGACAACAGATCAACAAAGACACTCTCTTAAGATATTTCTTTACATTTAGTGTACATGTGTTTTTGTTGTGTAGTAAATTGACGCCCTTTTTGGCCAATTTTAGTCGGGGTACGGGTCATACTTATAACACTTTTATTGATCCATTACCCATCTGGTTCCTTATGAGTCTCATAGACGATTCCCATAGCCGATTAAAACAAGTTATACAAGTGTAGATGAACAGTACAAGTCACTTGTAACATTACGTTATACATGGGGTCCAGAGGGCAAAGATCCACATTCACCAAACGAGACGATTGTGTTTGGTATATTTGAACAGGTAGTTTCAGGCATACGGTACAGTGCAAATATGCAAACCTCATATTTGGGTTTATTTCTGGCAGAGTGGTTCGGTAATCAACGTTTACAAAAGGTCAGAGACTATCCTGTGAGGAAGCGGCTTATAGAAGACCCTCGTGTTTTCACGAAACCTAACCATAGAACTATTTTACTGGGACCTGTTTGATTATAGGAGCACAGGGGCTACAATCTCAAGAGGGATATCTAAGACTTCGGGAACGATTTAAGGTTTATTGGTTCCTAGATGTGATGAAGGATATCAGGAACACAGAGGAGACTAAAGAAATGAAGCAATTATATCAACAATTATATGATACTTCCATGTGGCTGACCATACAAAAGAGATCTGAAATGATCAATGGTTTGGTACATGATTCACTATCTTCTGTGGTATTGAATTATTGGACAGGATGTCCTTGAAGTCTGGATGTTTAAGATGGGCCTTTCCACCTCTACCAGACATATATATTCATATTTATGAAAATACTTATTGTGTATATCTAAGGTCACTTCATCTGAATCTGCTGAAAATACAAAAAAAAAAAAAAAAATATTCATGTGTAGGAAAGTTTGCCATTTCGATTTTCCGGGCACTCCGATTTACCCCACCATTCCGTGACTGACCGCTTTGAGGTCAGTAAAGGCTAAAATAATTCATTACTCCAATCTCTTCCAGGCTTAAGAGTAAAAAAAATAATAGCATACGTTGGCGTGGCTTTAATGCACAAGAGTGCGCAAAAGACAAAAGCAATTGGAATATCCGGTCAAAGCTAACAACCATTATAAGTTGTTTACAATGGAATTATATTTCTCTGCAAGTAATGTGTTTTTATCGGAATAAAATGTCACAATATAAAGACATTAATTTCGAGAAACCCCAGGGGAAATGTCAAAATACCAAAACATCATTTTTCAATCAACTGATCTTTAATTTCAATGACGATTTGTTTCTAACCAACTCCCAGTTATATTTGTAAATATAAGCCATTATTTCACTTTGGGTTTTACCAGCATGACAACAACAGCAGATGATGGCATATATTGAGGATTATATGATAGGATAATGATCATTACATGATTGACTGACAGAAATATCAGGAGGAGGAAGACTTTTTTGACGAAAACAAAACCCCAAAGGGAAGAGAGAAAAACTAGTTTTTCATCTTATCTGTAACTTCTGATGAATTGCCACTTAATCTTTTGTCAATTGACAAATCCCTGTGCACATTTCTTTCAAACATTTAAGTGTGCCTTGTATGATCAGAATTATTTTCAACTCAGATTATAATCTCATACCTCATGGTTTATTCGGATTTTTTCTATTCGTGTTTCTTTTGGTAAACATGCTAAACATGTAATGATCTCTGCCATGCGCACATCTTTATTTTAAAATATGCACGACAATAATTCATGGTTATGAATAACAAATTTCTGCGTAAGGCATGACTTTGTATTGTAGTTCCTTAGTAAGACTTGGTATCGTTTACGTAATTTCTTAATATTGTATCTCCTACTTAAGAGTTAGTATATCATACATAATACGTATCTTTCTATTGTATTGTCTACCTTAGATTTAGTATTTTAGTATTTCTTACATGAAAACAAGTATTTTTTTTATGTACGACTAATTTTTTTCTTACGAATTACTTAGTATTTCCTCCATACGACTTAGTATTTTTTACGTAAGACTTTGTTTTTTTACACCAAATTTTAATTTTTTTTTATATATTTATACAAGACTTAGTATTTTTTTACGCCAGATTTAGTATTTCTTATATATTTATACGAGACTAAGTTTTTTTCTTACATAGAACTTAGTTTTTTTTTTACGCCAGATTTAGTATTTCTTATATATATATATAAATATACGATACTTTTTTTTTTAACCCACGCTTACTATTTCTTACGTAAGACAGCATTTTTTTACCCCACGCTTAGTATTTCTCACGTAAGACTTTGCATTTTTTCCCCATACTTAGTATTTCTTACACGAGACCTAATATCTTATGCCTGGAATTTTGTTTCTTTACTTATTCTAAAATTATTTGATCCTGAAATAAAGCAGGTGTATTCTTACACCTGCTTTGGATGAAAAAATCTTATGAAGGGAAAAATTGATACTTATAAGTTTCCGTTATACACGGAGTGAATTTGAAGTAAACGGTTGAAATAATTGTTTGATGGACTTGAATCGTGAATATAAATAAATTAATTTTCCTCGGATTTTATTGACAATCTTGATAATCTCTTAATTTCATGGTTCGTTTTGCAAGTTCAGCGCTCCTTATTTGTTAATGAATTAATGTTAACATTCACTTTCAGATAATTATTAATTAAAACAACATTTTAACTTAATGAAGAATTTTCGTGAGATAATATAAACAAATAAGAGCTTGCTTAAGTCATGATAGAATGAAATCATCACTAGATGATGAATTAACAGCCTTCGTGCTAAAGTGAACTTTGAGCAAACCTAACGTTTACTTGCCTCTAAAGTGTAACTTATGTGAATTACAAATGAACATTTGAGATAAAATTAAATACAGATGTAAAAAGCTTGAAGTGATCTTCAAATAACCCATTTATTTCCTCAATATCTAAACAATTAACCAAATAATCAAGATTTCAAATTTGTAAGATCTCAGTTAAGGAAAATCTTTGTAAAGGAATGATTATGAAACTGAGACCTGTCTTGTTCTGTTGCAATGCTAAGTATAAAAGACATGCATTAAAATCATAGCGTTTGTTGGGATGAATATGATAATATCCTCTTTGACGGTCAGCGAACGCTGATCATGACCACCCATTTTCACATAAATCAATATTTATGAAGCGATAAAGAACGCTAAATAAAGTAGTAAAGTAAGCCTAAGTGGTGAAAGAACGCCGAGGTATCTGGCTTAGTCGTATAGTTTTTTTTTTTCATTTCTTTACTATACTACACATTTAAATACAACATAACTCATACATAGGATACAGCCGGACACGCCGTATAGCAACCGACATATTTATTCTCATATATAATACTTTATATACATTTTTATAAACATTAAAGACTTGTATATAATTCTATAATACAAATATCCTAGCAAAAGAAACTAAATGAATATAAAGACTCAATCATAACCGGTGCTACCATCAAGGAAAAAACCAGAGAAATTACTCTGGAAAACCTGTGTTCGAAGATTATGCAGTCAACGGTTCATGAGAAGCGTTCGAACCTACGCTGAAAAATATTTTGCAACATAAAACAAAGAAAAAACAAGAAAATATTACCCGCAATGGCAGAGGTCCGACCTAGAATGAAACAATTCTCTAACATACCCCTAAACACCGATATATCACGTGATTTGATCTAAGATTATCATTTGTCATTTCGTAACGTACAGAAAAATAATTCCCGCTATTCTAACGAAACGCGGGAATATTTTATTATTATTAAAGTACTCTGAGATTAATTCATACACTGAGTTACGCATCATTTAATTTGAGAACAGTACTGACTATATATTGCACAGTTATCCCGCGTATATTACTTGTATTTATATTTAACAAAATACTAATTTCCTTGATGGAAGTTCACGTGTATAAGTCAAATGAAACCACCAGAGTACCACGTGATAGCCGTATGTGCGGGGCAATTATTTCTATTGACAACGGAATCGCATAAAGTGACGTTTTCCCGTAATAACGACGTTTTTCGGGAATATTTAATGTAGTCGTTCTCCATTTTATTCCGCACAAACGTTATGAGGTATTGATCACGTGGCGAGTTCCATTTTGCCAGTTTTCAAAGTTTTTACTTGTTTTTGGGATTGTGATCTGGACAAAGACTGGTATGTATGTTTTATTTCAAAATACTAAAATCAAATAAAGTATAAAATTAAAGATGACTTCATTGATCATTTGATCATTTTACCAAAATATACAATCAGTTTTTATCAGCAAGTTCAAAAGGCTTGCAAACATTTTAATTTGCAGTTAATTTTCAAACACACTTCATATAAAAAATAACCCTGGCATCTCCCATTACAAAATGTCAAAATTTATACGTAGATGTTGTCGCAAGGATTTTTTATCCGCCTGACGCACCAAGCGATTTGACTCAGTTAAAGTATATGATGGCGGTGATTGCCTTTTCAAGTCCATTTCATTAGCCTAACATAGATCTTAATGATAGTCGTGTCATATACCACTTTTTGTATGTCCATGTATTCAGTCGTCATATACCACTTTTAAAATTTAATCATAAAAATACATTCAAAAAGTGGTATATGACATTTTTTTAAAATGTATTTTTATGATTAAATTCAAAAAAGTGGTATATGACAGTCGCATCACATTGAATGCCGTGTTTGAACTATAGTAAGTTTAATAAAAACATCAAATTTCCATCTATATTGCGATGAAAATACTTTTACATGTAAAAAAATGCTTGGCACAACGGAACCTTGCATTGATTATATTATTATGCCATCCGCCAGTAATGAAAATGTTCTATACTTCCGTTGCATATTACACTTGGACCCACAAACCCAGTTTTAGCGAACTACATCTTGCAGAATATTTGTCTTGCATGCAGTTTATTATAAGATGATTTCTTCTTTAAACAAAAGAAGAAAAACAAACATATTGATATTTTACATACATGTTCAGTACTGCTTAACATCTAGTTGCTTAGTATAGTACGCATTTTGAATAAGTTTTCATAGTGACTGTGTCATATACCATCTTTGAATTTAATCATAGAATACATTCAAAAATGGTATATGACAATATATTGTCATATACCATTTTTGAATGTATTTTATGATTAAATTCAAAAATGGCATATGACGACTGAATACATGGACATTTTAAAACAAGACCGAAGAAGTTGGGCTTTTTCGTTTACATTATATGTTTTATTCTAATTAAAGGATCCAGCGACCTCAGAATATTTTCAAATGCGGGCTTAAAGTTAAAATTGGAATTACCTCAGACAATTTTTCTTATTAATATACAATGGTCAGGGAAAAGATTACCGTGACGACGACTATTTATTTCGTATTTTATGAAGCTTTAATGCATGAATAATTAGGAATAATTAAGAATAATGGCAAATTTTTAATTCAATATATTTATCACACTTTGTCACAATCACCAGTAATATTTACTGTATTAATCTGCCAAAGACTACAGACGGTATAAGTGCAAATTCAGGACAAGACTATCAGCATTTGTAAGTAGTTTTTTTTACAATAATTCAAAACAAGATTCATGTGAAACATGGAAAAAATGGTTACATTTTTTAAAAAATTATTTTGTAATTAACTAGAAAATCTTGAATTTTGTAAACAATATTTTTAAAATTTAAAATAAAATGAACTAATGACAATATTTTCGATAAAATAATTTTCTCTATGAACAATATTTCGAAAGATGATAGAAGATCATATTACTAATAAAATATTTGATTCATTATGCGTTCAAGCTATAATCAAGATTTTGTTTTTCAAATTTCTTTTCATCCTTTAAGATAATTACATTAAAACAGTTGATCATCGCCTATATGGGCTAAAGTTCCTTAATGGGCTGAATAAATTATAAAACCGGTCTTATGGCTGTAAACAAACTCGATTTGCAATTGAGCTTGAAAAGTATCTGGTTAAAATCAATTCTTAAGCATGCCGAGTCTAATAATTAGAGTTTAATTTTTTGTCCATGATGCTGTGATTAGTTTTTAATAGTTTCATGTTTTATCTTAATAAGCGATAACAAACCGACCGCCAAATCTAAAATAAAATGCAATAAAAATTCTTCAATAATAAGACCATTAGCTTGTCGTTTTGTTATTAGTAATTTATAATTCTACACAATTTATTTGGCAACAGTCAGTTTATTAACGAACACGAAACAATGAACTTAAAAACAAAAGAAACAAACAAACTTAGCATTTTATTGACATTCGTCAAATTTAGATATCAAGTTCAAACTTTTCAAAATCTGAAAGATGCACTACGCATATAATTTTATGACCATCCTGTCTGTGTAGCTAGGCCAATGATTAAAAATAAGTGTGATGGGTAGAATTATAAGTTGAAAACTTGAACCCCCAACCAATGACAATGTTAAACCCAAACACTGAAAATGCTGAAGCTATAAAAATATTGAAGCGCAGCATAAACAATGTGAAACCTAGCATTAGCAATCTGGAACCTAGCGCCGACAATGTGACACCTAGCACTGGCAATCTTGAAAATAGTACTGAGTTCAGGGCTTTTTCTACCTTTATTTATGGTCGAAATTCGGCCTCATTCCCAATGCAAAATATGGCTATATTTTTCCAATTTAGGCGTTCATTTTTCTCAATTTTAATATGTCAAAAATACTAGGTTTTTTGGATGAAAAAATTATTTCTAAAAAACTTCCAATTTAATCGATGTTCACCTAATCGTTTCTGGAAGGATGTAACGGCAGCAAACAATTCCCGGAAGAGCATTCGAAATTCCTCGGTTAACTTCGTATAGGCCTAAAAGTGTATAATCAATACTGTTACATGTACAATTCGAATGGCTTACAAACATGTCACACAACGGCATATATTATGTAAGAAATTAAGCAAAAAAGACGCCTCAAAATGCCAAAAACTTGATGCATTTTGATTTAAGAAGGGGCCGCAATACCAGATAATGCTGTTGCTTCTGATCTAGGGGTGCCTCAAATGGAGTCAGGAACGGTCTGTAAAGTGACAGATGTTGACTCTCGAACTGCCGAACCTTGCACAAGTAGCAGTAGCGCGGCCGAGAAATTCAAAGAAGCGGTCATTGCCGATAATGAGGAGGCAGATATTGTTGTTGTTCCCAACTGCTAGACAATTCAGTAGTAGAAGGTATGAGTACGCTACAGTTGGTTGTATTTCAGTGTCATCAAAGAAGGTTATATAAGTAAACACTGCCAGTTATTTAACCAAAGTTCAGACAAGAGCTGCTTCATAGGCCAAGGTGTTCAACTAGGTACACATCCTACAAGGAAGTTAGAGCGGCATAACTCGAGTAAAATGCACTCAGTTTCATTGGAACGTTATGTAAACTGCAGTACACATGTTAATGTAAATCAGCAAATATGCAAACAAAGTGACAGTTGGAAAAGTAAAAATCAAGAGGTTAGAAAAAAAATTGATGAAATGATAAACTATCTGATGATCAGTTAGATGGTATGGTCGATAATTTGAAACACTTAAAAAGAGAAAAATTATATTGTAATAAATGAACTCATTAAATGAATTATGAAACTTAAACTGTTTTATTGTTCTTTCAATTTTTCCCAATTTCTGGAGTTTACGCACTAAATTTCCCCAAAGTCATGGGACCTGGACCTAGCATTGGCAATCTGGGAGCTAGCACTGACAATAGTGAACCCCTGCACTGACATGTGGAGCATGTAGATTTTTAACAATGGCACTATTAAAAGCTTTTTTTAAAAGTATATAAAATTTTTATAACAGCATATATACTAGCATTATCCCGCATAGACGACATTACTTCGGAGATTTTGCGACGTAAACGTTTCGCACCAACGATGTTAAGGGTTATTGATCAAATTTTACGCATAGGACTTCCTATTTGTTTTTCATTTCTGTTGTTTTGGTTTTTGATAATGTGCAATTTTTGAACTAATTTTCCTTTCATGTCATATGTACAGCATAAAAATTACGTCATCACGATGAAGAAGCTGGAAGTGACAGACGATAATCTCTCGATTATCGGATCATCACAGAAATCTTTAGACAATTTGAATCAGTCTTCCCGGAGGCAGAATCATTGGATTTCAAGACTGAATGGTAAGTTAATTGTCTTATCAAAACAAATCTTGCGTGTTTTACAATTATTCACTCAATTAAGTATACATTCAACTCAAATATTTCATATTTTTCTCCCATCAATATTAAAAATTTAAGTTCCATATTCCATATTTTGCGTTGAGTGTACACTCAACTGAGTGACTGATTGTGAAACTAGTACCTGAAATACACGGCTCCGAAATGACTTTTTTATAATACTAATACATGTATTGCCGTTTCAGAGCCATTAAGCCATTCTATGTAAAAAGCGGAATATATATCTTTGACTACACGGAGGTTAAAAATTTCTAATTATGACAGGGATTTGAACAATTTCATTACAAATTTCCTTACTAGAAACATTAATGGCTCGATCCGCGATGTTTTTTTCTACCAAGGAAAAAAATCCAAGTGTTTATAATTCATTTAAATACGCTAGTGGCGAAAATATTCCTTGTGGGATCGCCATGTTTTAAAATTGAATTACTATGCTTCGGCTTTAACGTCATACACGTGCCTTTTAACGAGACGCCGTTAATAGCAGCATACGTGCCCCGTGATTCAGGCGTAAATATGACTTAATAGATTTATTAGTTTTTGTTGAAAAAAAAAATATTTGAATGTTAATATATCTTGAAATTTAAAAAAAAGTTTTCATTTTATACATTGTAAAGTTCGATGAACTGATCAAAAACTAAAATTACAAATAAAGTATTTTGTTTTGAAATTATGCATGTTGTAAAAACATTTATAAAGAAGATTGAATGAATCAGATTCATATTAATGATGAAACGGAAAAGAAAAAACGAAAAAAAAAAAACTAAAATTTAAAATCCGAAAGATGAAATAGTTTTCAGTTTTGTATGTGTTCGAAGTAGGTTAAGTCAAATGCCTTTTTAATCCTTAAAGATTTTATACCTGGGGTAAATAAACCTCTTATTTGATAAAAAGCTACATTCTAAAAAAAATATTAGATTTAAACGGCTGACAGGCGATTCAAATTTCCAGTTTTAAAGACGAACGACGCTTGATATTTATCTTTTTTTTTATACAAAAATGACATTGATGTTAAAAATGAAGCATAATTTTTTAAAAGAAAAAAAAAACCGGAAGAAAACCTAAATTAGTCTTAAAACCTTTGAAAAGTTTTAAAGTACAAAAATAATCTTCTTTTACATTGTGGAATTATAAACCTTATTATTATTTTCTAAAAGACATGGCATAAATAAAAAAAAAATACATTTAAAGAAATATAATGCCAAAATGGATGCTACGAAAAGGTGAATGAACTACTTTCCAATCAATTTTCTAGTGAAAAATCCGATTAATCCAATATTGTTTACAATACGCTATACATTATTTTGACTCCGAAATTTGGGATTTTTCTCAATCGCCTGTAATTTTCCCAATTACAAAGATTTTTTGACTAAAAATTTGTTTTGTTTCGGTAATTTCGTCGGACATTTTTTAAAAAGCCTTTTGATTCGTTTCAGTCCACTATTGTTTTGTTTAGACGTTTGCTAACAATACGTTATTTTGATACAACTAAAGATGAGAGTGCAAGGTTGAAAAACACATTTATTGTTTCTGTCTTGTCTTTATGTCACTTGTAACGCTATCATATCACTATGCGGGTGTCTAGGCATAATTCACTGTAGATGTGAAAGCATGCGCACAGGTGCGATTTTCTGGAAGACGGATTCTCGTGGGTATGTTGAAAAAAGATTGCATTAGGATGGTGCCTTATTATCTCATGAATTTCTACGAGAAATGACATATATTTAAATGAAATAGATTTAGTAATTTTCAACTGTTTGGCTTATGCTTTTTATCTATTAAAATTTTCGGACCCTAGTGTCACTGATAAGGAATGATTTTTCGAAATGTGCACATATGGCACATCTAAATTTAACAGGTATTTGTGTTATATATTTACTATCCCTGGGCAGGTACCGCTACCGGTGGAATAAACTCCCCGAGGGTATCCATAACTTAGTAGGCAGTACTTTGTTCTATCAGAAAATATACCAATTAGCAAAATCTTCAGCCGTCTTAATTTTTGAAATTTATTTAAAACTAAGTTTTGTTCCTTCATGCAAAGCATTCCTTAGCTACATTTGATTCATTTAATTTTGGAACTTTCGATTCAGTAATTTTCAAATGTTTGGCTTATGTTTTATCTATCAAACTTTTCGGCCCCTAGTGTCACTGATGAGGAATGATTTTCCGAAACTGTGCACATATGGCACATCAAAATTAAAAAAATGTATTTGTGTTATATAATTACGATTAAGAGAAACAAATTTGCAGTGTACTAGACAACACCAGAGTCAGATTTATTTCAACCTCTGAAATATGATATTTAGCAAAACTAACTTACGCACGGTCATATATGTGCGCATGTATGGCTACCCCATTATATCACTGAAATGATATATAAATTTTTGAAACTTTAAAGTGCAAATAAATTTATTTTCTGTTGTTGTGTGATGTTCAAAATCTAGTTGCGGATCTAGATAGGGCGTAGGAGGCGTATTGAAACCCCCTTTTTGGCGCTAAATACTTTTTTCTCGTACACGGCACGCTGAATGAATAATTCTTTTTTCTCTAATTCATCATAGATTGCACAGGAATGCAGGAATTTGCGTTTTTTTCTCCGAGGAAGAGTGTTCTAGGCATCCTAGGAGATTTGAGCCTTTGGCTCTCAATTTTACCTCCCCCATTTGTAAAATCATGGATCCGCCTTGAAAAGAAAATGCTTTTACCGCAATATGAACATAATTGAACTAACCGACGGCCTCAAAATAATTTTATTGGATGTGTGTGTGTGTGTGCTTTGAAATGAACAAAGACAACTTCTGTGAAACAGACTCGTGTATCACATGTTGATGTGTTTGTATATATATATATATATATATATATATATATATATATATATATATATATATATATATATTTAAATTTTATTGATAGATACTAGAACTAGAAACAGAATTCAGGTGGTTAAGATGTTATGTTTGTCCATGCTGCCTATAATATGTCTATGGGGATACTCTGTCTTTGCTTTGACTGATACAATTGGAAATTTTTCTACAAATAAGGATGTAAGTATATATATATATATATATATATATATAGTTTCCAGACTTTCAGGTAATTTATAATCAATTGTTTTCGTTTACAATATTTCCTAACTGGTATAGTAAGAGCATAGAGTTATTCTTTTATTTCCCAGTCAAGATACTTAAATGAATATTGGATTTGGGTTAGTTTTTAGATGGTGGAGAAAATCGGAATCCCCCTCCGAAAAAAAAAAAAAAAAAAAAAAAAAAACTTCGACCTCTTGCAAGCAAACCTACAAACATTCTCAGTAAGATCCGAGATTCAAACCAAGACGAGGAGGTGTTCTGATCAGTTAGCGGACTTAAAACCACTCGGTCATTAGGTCCAATTATCCACCAAATAAGAGAGAGAGGGCGATTAGTTGCCTATAATTAGATACACTGAAGTTTTAAATAAATTATAGAATTACTTCTTCAAAAATTCTCAGTACTTTATGTCAGAACCGTCATACTTAATTACATTTATACAAATAGATATGATAAACACACGACGTTATATTTGATTGCTTTTACAAGTTGAATTGTACATTTCTAGATGATTTTTAACTGAAATATTGTGATCGCAGATGGAGGTTTTTGCGGTAATTAGACAAGCTATATAATATGAAATGACCAAGTTGTAGATAAAATGTTAAAAATAAGCGGAGAGTGGAGCATTAATAATTTTATATGACGGTAAAGTTTTTTACTAACATCGAGTTCACTCGAGTTCTTGATTGGTGTAGGAAACCAAAGAAAACTACCTACCTTCGGCAAACCGACACTTTGTGAAAAATTGGCTTAAACGATGATACACTTATTAAACAAATTAAAGATACACAAAATAACATTTTCGTTTTTAAATTGTAGGTAAAAGTGGTCTTACAGGAAAGCATCCAATGGGCAAACTTAATTCATCAGCTTCAAAATGAACGTGATGCGACATTGTTGTACTTAAGCCAAGTTGGAAGCACAATGAAGACCTTCTTGTTGCAGGAATACCAGAAAACCACGTCAGTGCTTGACAAATTAAACAAATGGCCCAGTCTAGACAATAATAACAACATTAGTAAAGTATATAAATCGAAAGAAAATTTTAGTGAATACCTCGCTGAACATCGCCAGAAAATTAATTTGGGTTCTGACAACTTGAAGGAAATTAAGTTCTATACGGGAGCAATAGATATTTTACTGACTTGGTTATACGATTCTTTAACCAACTCAAAATTTGGGTCCATGTGGACGGCTTTAGTTGCTTATCAAAAAATCATAAGCGGAAAAGAAGATGTTGGGTTAGAAAGAGCACTTGGGACATTATATTTCTCTGAAGGGGAATTTCCAAGCCCAGAATACGAGATAATATATCACTTCCGGGTTAATACATTCAAAGCTCAGTTCGAATCTGCCCGTCGATACTCAGATGTAGTCAGTTATTTGAACACTTATGAGGTCTCAGCTCAGTTGTCTAATATTACGGACATAATCACTTCCTATAGAAACGAAATCAAATACCAGAACAGCAACGTTAACTCAACTGATGGAAAACTCAAGGCTCGGTCGTACTACGTTAACATGACCCTGTTCCTAAACATTCTGTTTCAAATTCAGGAAAACTTGGCTTTTGCAATAATCAACAAAATAGATCAGATAATTTTCAATTCTTTGATACAGATGATAACAAGTGCTTGTTTATTAGCTCTGGTTATATCAATATGTCCATTTTTAGCCAAAGCCATGGAAAAAATGACAAGCAATTCGCAGAAATATGAACGAACACTTCTTATCAAAACAAAGGAACTAGACAATGAAAAGAATAAAACAAATGCTTTACTCTACCAAATGGTTCCCAAATCAGTTGCAGAAAAACTTAAGCTAAATCAGTCAACCGAAGCTGAATTCTTCAAGTCCGTAACCGTTTTGTTTTCTGATATCTGTGATTTCTTGCTAATCATTTCGGCATTTGCACCAATGGAGGTTGTAGAGCTCCTTAACAGATTATACAACTGTATTGATGAGCTGATTGACAGGTTTGATGTTTATAAAGTGGAAACTATCAGTGACTGTTATATGGTCGCATCAGGTAAATATCGCCATAGTCTATTAATAAGAATGTGTCACTTAAGCGTTTAAACTTTTAATTTTTCAACACGCAGCTTTAGTGTGAACAGCTTGGTTTATTAAGTAAGGAATTTCACAATTAATTTTTCACTTGACGCGACAGACAATTTTTGTAACTTGACGTCAGATAGCAGTTTGTTCAAACAAAAGATAACTAACAACACGTTGTTATTATTTTAGCGAAAATCTGACATTATCTCAAGGGCTCACTCACCGGACTAAGTTTTGCAGCTTGACCCCTCCACCTTTTTTATTACCCTGCATTAATAATTTGCTTTCTCGAATATTGGCGGCTGCTTAAAATTAGGTTGACTTTTTGCAATGTTGAAGAGAGTAAAGACTATATAAATAACTAAAAAATAAATAAAATGAACCAAAACAACAGATTATTACATTAAAGCCAATTTACTTACAATTTGCCGTTTGATTGGATAAGTTTATCAAGTTGGTAAGTAAAACTACATACATCCTATCTGATAGCATACAAGTAGCCTCCAAATAAGTCAAATAGTTCACCATCCCCGGATTAATATTGAGACCTCCCCGGTGACTCAGTGACAGTCTGGTTCACCCGGTTTCTGGATAATGATTGAGGGAGTGATATGCTTGTCTGCGACCATACTTATTCGGTGAGCTTGTCGCCCACGGGGAACGCTGGTAGAAGGCAGAAAATAATACGACACTCGCACATCTCGCGCGACGTTAACCAATATTGCAGCCAACCAACAATTTCTTGAAATTGTTAAAAAAAAAATACTTTATTAAATTAACACATCTTTAGTTTGCAAAGTTTGACAATATTTTCACATGCATTTTTTTAAAAAAATTGCAAAATAAAAAAATTAAATTAGAATTTTAAATTTGGAATTTATAAATTAAAATATGAAAAAGTTTCTATAAACGACGCACTTTTTTTTCAATTTCCTGACTGCTGTTATAGGTTTATGTATACAAGGCCAAGGGATTTTATGAATTTAAAAGGTCGTTTGCAACCACGACAAAACTTGATTTAGTATAATACCTATAGTTTCATTTAATTATTCCTGACTTAAACAGAGAATAATATATGATATAATTAATGCACAATGTTATTAAAGCTTTGTTTGACAAAAGTACATTAGAAATAAATAAAAGAACGGACCATTTTTCTGGCTTTTGCTTCGCAAGAGCCTTTCAAGAAGAAGCACTTACAGATAATAGTTCTTATGTTAAATAAAAAGTTTTGTATTTTGACGAATGAAGTTAAAATACTGTTTTGCTAAAATCACTGAACAAAATAGAATGAAATACTTTACTTTATCGAATTGCTTGAAGGAACTTGACATTTATGAGCTATCAATGAATAATTTGAAACTATATGTTTAGAATAAATCATGTCACAAATAGAATGAAATAATTTAATAATCGAAGAGCTGAAGTGTTCTTGTCTTTTTTGTCTTCTTTTTCTTTCTTTTGTTGTTATTTTTCTCTTTTTTTTCTTTTGTTAAGTTTGTGTTTGAAATAGAAAACTATACCTTTTTTGCACTCAACTTTAATTGTACTTCCTTGATTTAATTAAATTGTATGTTTATAATTCAATTTTATAATTCATATAAAAACGTCTAAAGTGCTGATTAAGCTATCAAAGCATTTTTTAAGGTTTTTCTATTATATATTTATTACCTTCTTAGATAATTTCCGTCCTGTTCAGTGGAAAATAAGTCTGCTATTAGGAATTCTATTTCATGAGTTATAAAATCTATAGCATAAAAATATCGAACAATCACGAGGGTACAAAAAGGTTAAACAATTTATTTTATAATTGTAACATTCTCTTTAACGTTGTTTGGCTTCATATAGTTTTATGGCGCATACTTAATATGCACTAAACAGAGTTTATAATGTTTTGTTATTACCTCTCTTGATTATAGCAAGAGCGAGTAATAGCATTAATGCTATATATAAAAGTAGTATCTTACACGAGAAAAAATGACACATTTATGGGGTGATTCATACCATATAAATGCAATGAGTGAAAATTGGATGCTTTGTTACTAAAAGGCTTATATTATATAATAAAGGAACGTTTGTGAATTAAAAAGTTTTCAACGCGAAGAAAATATGCTTAAAGAAAATTAAAAAAAAATATATGATGACCGTATAAAATTTTCGACATTTGTAGGATTAATAAAGCTTTTTGTCTACTTTTATAGGTTTTCTTTAATACATCTAAAAATTAACCAACCATTTCTTATTTTATATCAAATGTTTTTTTTTTAAATTTGTTTTTTGTTTTGTTTTGTTTCTTTGTCAGCTAATATGAGGTCCTCAAAATGGTAAAGTCATTATCAAACACAAATAACTAGATACCCTTTAGCAATGCAATGCGCGCTATAACAAAAGAACAATTTAAATCGTTTTCATTTCTTCAAACTTTTCTAAAACATCAGCGTATATTGTATACAAGACAGAAACCATTCAATAAACACCACATGACATATAAATGGGTTTCTTTTATTACTTCATTGCTTTTGTCAAAAGAATTCCTGTAAATAATGTCTTTAATCCTTAAGGGGAAGTTAACACTTTTGTGGATATTTACCATTAAGAAGCATGTTTCGGTTTAAAATCAATTTTAAAACTTTTACGATTAAAATTTGCATTTTAAATAAAATCATTTTAATGTTTTGTAAGATAGATAACAAGACTTCTGAGTACGACAATAAATTTCAGAAATAATTTATTTAAATGAGAAGTACTTGATCACATCTACCTATAGTTTGATGTTAACGTCTTGAAATTCAATGAAATTTACAAATTTTTTGTTGGTTTTGTCACTGGTAATCATTTGCAATACATAACTTGGCTGGAGTTAAGACAATTTATTTTCAAACTCCATTCTTTCTTTGTATATGTTACATTGATAAAAAAGTTAAGATAATTTATTTTCAAACTCCATTCTTTCTTTGTATATGTCAAATTGATAAAAAAGTTAGGATAATTTATTTTCAAACTCCATTCTTTCTTTGTATATGTCAAATTGATAAAAAAATTTGATGGTATTGTTATTAATGACCTTTTTTGTTATATATATATATATATATATATATATATATATATATATATATATGAGAGTACAAATGCGTGCACAGGATCCATATATTGTAATGTTATGGAAATTAAAAGGTAGACAATATTCACGGAAATTTTCGAATTGATTTTTTCTGAATGGCATTCAATATAAATGGATAAGACTGAATAATGTATCTCATGAAAACTCTTCTGAAGAAAACGCTTGCCTTGTAAAATAAAATTTTTAAGAATTACAAATATCGCATAAAGAGACGTAAAAGCAAGTGCATTCGTGATAGGAAGTACGTTTTATTGGCTTTCGCTATGATTTATTTCATCATTAAACAACTAACTTAACTTTTTAAAATTCTCATAATTATTAGCAAACATGCTTGCAATTGATTATATCTAGTGCCCGTATAGTAACCTTTAAACCCCTTTTTAAGCTGTTTGCAACTAGATTAGTTATTTAACGATAGAAATAGTATTATATAAGTAATTATTATTTTAAAATCTTTATTGATTTCAAGGTTTTACAGCATTGTTAAATAACTTTGTAATACTTTCGATTGAAATCTACTTTTATTCACTATTAAATGACTTTTAATTATTGCTTATTGAAATATTATATGCACATTGTTTATTTGAAACAAAGTTGTTTTTAAACATATGAAACATATATGTTTTCAGCACACATGTTGTAAAATGAAAGAGATGGAAGGGGTCTACCTAAAATGAAAATACTAGAACACTAGCAATTTACTCCAGTGCTCATCAAAAGTCATTTATTTTAATAGGTGGTCCCATTATGTGTAAATCTATCGTTCTATTTTTTTCTGCCCTGTTTGGCTGTTTAAACTTACTTGCCATGTTTTGTGTCCTTGGTTGGTTGTCTGTTGCAGAGTATATGATTTTATGAAGAAAATGTTTATCTTCTTTTTCCTTTTTCCTATTTCGATTTGAGTTTAGCAATTGTGGTTTCAACCCAAGTCAAGATTATTGTGGTGGTTTAGAAATGTATGACGAAACCGGATTGCCCAAGAAAATCTTCGAGAAGCAAACTAATTGCTTTTCTCACTCTTGTATTACCAGCATTGAGATTTTAACTTAGAGACAAGGCGCGGTTATCGTTATAGTGAAGTTTAGATCTTTAGGTCCTTAAAGCCCTACTATTTTAAAGCATTTTCTTAAGAGAGAGAAATCTGTCAATGCTAATATTTTCTGGAAATACATATATCATACACCGTGTTATGTCTTTAAACGTTAAAAAAGACATTAAATACCAAACATAATTTTCAGAAAAGTGTACATTAAGGTTAAATTTTTTGTTATCACGTATTGCATGTTTTTAACCTAAATGAAATAACAGCAATGAATTGCATTCGTTGACGCATCTACAAATACTCAATGTTTTAGAAATACAAACAGTTTTTTTTATTGTAAATTATAAATTTCTTATTATAAAATTGCACAGGTAAAGGTATGTTTATACAAATATACATATGTGCATGGATACATATTGTATCAATACTCGGTTGGTGATAGTTTGCCTTACAGAATTCAATTTATAGTTATCTTTTTTCCAGCTAACCTTTCTTATAATTAGGAATAATTTTAAAGCATCATGTTTCTAAAAGATATATAACTTTGACAATAGATAGCTAGGATGAATATTTCTTTGGCTTCCGTTAAGTAAATGTGTTTCGGGCTATATCAAATATATCAAATGTTTTTAATTGGTTTCTATCTCACACGTATTTTGTCATACATAAGTGTTAGGAAAATATCTATAATTTGCAAAGTTGAAAAACAACAATCCTTCAAAATATCGCTTAGATTGCAGTAATAGAGGACGTCTTTTCGTAGTGAAGGAATGTTGAACCAAATTGAAATAACAAACCATGCTAGTCAAGTAAACTGACATATATATATATATATATATATATATATATATATATATATATATATATATATATATATATATATATTGATATTTTGATAATGACAAACACAATTTCAATCAATTTAAACATTTTTTATTTCTAAATTTACATTGTGTTTTTTTAATCAGTGCCAGTATGAAGTTGATAGTTTTCTATGTGTATTAAGTATGTGTAGTTTCATGCCTTGTTTTGATTCTAGCTGTTTTGTATCTTGCCAAAACACGTCCTTAACTTCAACACGCTTTATTTTATTAATGCTTGTTTTATTTCAAACCAAACATTTCTATCTTAACCCTTATCCAATAAATTCAAGTTCTTTTACCTTCTAGTTAATAAAAAGCTTAATCTTTATATGTACAAATTAAATGTTATTATAGATATAAAACTGTTTTTGAAGCGATTTAATTTTAAGATGCTCATTTATTCAAATGATATATTGATGTTTTCAAAATAAGAAACTTTTTTCTTTCCCAATGTCAATGTTTTTACTCGGTGATTGTAATAGTTTCCGTTTTGCCTCGTTGCTGTCTCATAAATAATCATTTGATGTCGTATTATTATATTATGTTCTGTGTTATTCAGACAAAATTTGACAAATCTGTTTTTACGACTTACTGATCAGTGTTGTCAAATTGTTCATATCTATACAGTTTATAGCTTTCTGATTAATAATAATGGACATTAGTCAAGTATATTATACGTAATGTTTGTATTCTATTGAATCGCTGAGGAGATTTGTGCTCTCTTGTGTCTATTAATTTTTGTTTGGATTGTCATAATTTAACACAATATGGTCTATTGAGATTGATTTCAACAGCAAATGTTGTTTGGTAGAAAAAGATAAATTGTCAAGAATCCAAATGATTTCTAAAAGTTTTTATACCACCAAAAACTGTATACAAACGCTTTTGCTAGCTTACATGCTGTACTTAAAACTTAAACAATCACATACGATAAATCTGCTTTCTTTCTATTAAAATCATCATAAGTAAAGAACATCTAGATATAGAATGAAAATGAACTGGTACGAAAATGAAAGATTTTTTATATTTTGACCTCCACTAATTCGCAACTTAAAAGTGAGTGCACAATTACTTTCAACCTAATATAATAAATAAGTAACGGAGATATCTTACTGACCGCCTAAATGAAAATATTCAATCAAATCGCAGATGTTTAAATCAACTATTTAGTTTTCATAACTAACTATGGTTCGTTTCAGAAGAAAACTTTTTTCAGAACTATTCTTAATAACAAATGTATTTGGAAAATATTTGAGATATTTGATAGACACAACGCCTTTTTGTTTTTGTTTGTTGATTTTTTTATTTATTTTTATTTTTGGTTCTTGTTTTTGTTGTTTTTTTCTGATGCGAAATATACTTTGGTTTAAAGGTGTACCATATAGAAACAAGAAGAAGCATGTGTTTGAAATAGCGGACTTTGCTATAGAATTATTGTCCATGGTAAAATCTAAGCCGCTTTATAAAGATATGTTCATTAAACTTAGAATTGGCATCAACACTGGTAAGTGTAATTGTTTTAAACTAATAATTACCAAACATAGAGAGACAAGAATCTTATTTGACACGTCTTAAGTAGTTTAAAAATCATATAATTTTTTGTGAATAGTAAACATGCGAAAAAGTCAAGACAGGGCAGCAATCTGACTCCGTCAAAAGTGAAAAGGGTCAATACAAAGAGTTATATTATAGCGGAAACACTAAATTAACAGGATCAATTTTTAGCTCACCTGAGCACAAAGTGCTCATGTGAGCTATTGGTATCAACAGAGGCACACCCTCCGTCGACTCAAACGACTTCTTCTCAGAAACTTCTGGTCACATTTTGTTCAAACTTGGTCAAAAGCATCTATAGAACATTGCCTTTCAGATTGTGTTTTTGGTTGCCAACTTTGTGAATTTCAATAATTTTTGTGAAAAATTAGGTTACGCGTTTTTGCGTTTATTTTTATACAGTGTAAATACTACTTTTTTTTTTACCAAAATTTTAATTGTAAATTAGGTGAATTCTTTTCCCAAACATCATTTTCTTATGTGAAGAAACATATGTTTGACAATTTTCATGAAATTCTGTAAAATACAAGTCGCTTACAATGGTGCATGGAAGAAATTTTATGAATTTTTACTTTTTAGTGTAATTATTATTTTTGAAATACATGTGATACTGATATGTAGAAGAAGCTAAAACCTTGAAATATTTTTTTTGTTTTACAAAATCACTGTTATGTGACATAATTCAATCTAATTGAACAATTTTTTTAAAAATAATTTGCAGTTGACTTTTTCAATTTTTTAAATATTTTAATTAATGTGTCAGATCTGTAAAGTCTTAAATCCGGATCTGAAAATTGCTCATGTGACCTTTTGTTATGGATAGGCACTCTGCCATCCATCCATCCATCCATCCATCAAAAGACTTCTTCTCAGACACTACTGGTCACATTTCATTCATATTAGTCAATAGCATCTATAGGCCATTGCCATTCACATTTGTGTTTCTGGTTGCTATGGCTACTAAAAGTAGGTCACAGTGACCTACATAGCTAAAAACCAAAACAATAAAAATAATGTTCTCTGAAACCACTTCTATTGAAGCAACATGTTATGACTTACCAGGCATTATCAAGACAGTACCAGTTACATTTAAACTCAGATGAGCAAATTAGGACCATCTTGGGCCTTTTCTTTTAATAAAGCTATCAGATGACAAAGCATTTGTAAATAAAATATTTTTACTTCAATAGTTTTGATCTTAATGCCATCATTATACGGGATCATAAAAAGACATTTATAATTAGCTATAATATTCTAAAGCTTGCGATACTTTGATGATAGGAAAAATAAGAGAGGAGTGGAGTAATGACATCAAAAGCTCTTTTGAAAATAATTTTATGTCTAGGTCGTTGCTTAAGGAAATGAATATAAGTAACGAAGTGCCCGAACTATGAAAATAATCTATGATGGAAAGCGATAAATAAATGTGAAAAATGGTGATATTTTTACCGGAATTTATGTCTTTTGTAACGTGTCGTAGTATGTGGAAAAGACAAAGGTATTAGTCGCCTTGTATTTAAACACGCAAGTCAAGATTTTTTCTTATAGAAAATTACCTACTTTTGGCAAGGCAACAGACAAACGTTCTTACACTAGGATTTGTAAGAGCCAGATGAAAAGCTAGACGGTGAGAGAAAATGCGGTTCGCAAGCACGCGTTTTAGCCCACTTGTTTACCAAAACCTCTGGCTTAAGTAATTAAATACATAACAAATACCTGCTAAATTTTGACGTGCCATATGTGCAAATTTCGGAAGTGACACTAGGGGCCGAAAAATTTTATAGATAAAAACATAAGCCAAGCAGTTGAAAATAATGAATGTAAGTTCCAAAAATTTATGAATCCAAATCTAGCTAAGAACTGCTTTGCATGAGGGAACAGACCTTAGGTTTCAAAAAATTTCAAAAGTTACGACGACTGAAAACTTGTTAAATGGTATATTATCTGACAGCAGAAAGTACTGGCTACTGAGTTATGGATATGCAAAATTGTATTTTAACATTATTAGATTTTCTATAAAATTAAGGCTATTTTTTTTTTTTAGATAAAAACACGTTTTTTGAACATTTTTCAAGATCTTCTTTCAAATTACTCATGTACTAGTATAGATATTTTTAGATTAATTTTCATTGTTGATATAAATTTAGGACCGTGTATGGCTGGTGTAGTCGGATCTGTTATGCCAAGGTATTGTCTGTATGGTGATACCGTCAACACAGCATCACGTATGAAGTCTTGTGGATCCGGTAAGATCGATCATAATTCTATTGCAAATGCGTCTTTTTTATTTGTTAGTAGCCGGTATCTATTTGGTCAGTAAGGCTTAAATGCATAATCCTTAATTATATATATATATATATATATATATATATATATATATATATATATATATATATATATATATATATATATAATGTGTGTGTGTGTGTGTGTGTGTGTGTGTGTGTGTGGTTTGGACAAGGACTGGTATGTTTGTTTTAATATAATTACATCACATATAAAATAAAATATGATCTTTAAAATTGCCAAAAAATACCTTAAAATTTAATTTTCGAACATTACTTGATGGTTTTTAAATGCCACCAACAATCAGACAAATATATTGATACTTAAAACTTAATATTGAATGTAATTATATATCTTGTCTAAATGTGTAAAAAATGTGTTATATTTGGCTAAACACATATATATGAACTTTCTGACTTCCCATCGTATGAATTAATCAAAAGTTGCAGAACTACAATATGAAAGGGGATAGTCAATGTCAATTATGAAGAACACAATTTGAGTTTAGATGTGCATAACTTTCAGATGCAAATAATTTTTTTCTTTTGTGAAATAAATTTTATACAATAGATAAGGGCAAAAGTTCAGCACTTACTAGACCCATATATATCCTTCATTGTTTTTTTTTCTTGTGGAAATAATGTAACCTTATTTTCGTTACAGCTAATTCAGTACAAATAAGCCAATCGACTAACGATTTCCTCTTCAACTCCGGGAAGTACGTCATCAAGACACGTGGAAGTATCACTGTAAAGGCAAGTAACACTAATTGAAACATTTTTTTTGGTACTTGATAACCTTAAATTTTCTGAAAAAAGCAAAATGGACATTTTCAAATGTTTAACAATTTATGACTAATTTTTTCATAGATTCAATAACGGTTGTTCCAAAATACTAAATGTATTCTTAAAAATGGTAAATGGATCAGAAATATATAATTATTCAACTAAAAACTTTAATTATATTGAAATGAATGCTAAATGGGATGTCTAGTCAATGAACAATGTTGAACTTCATGTTTAAAATTGGTTATTGACCTTTTGCTTGGTATTTCGATTACATTTATAATTTAATAATAATATTTTTGCAGTTTAAAAAGTTTTTACTTTTTTCTTCGTGGTGGTGATTTGGACATAGACTGGTATATTTGTCTTTTACTTATATCTGCTCTTAATATTATTTCATTTTTAACCTGATTTCGTGCCACAGACGAGTTACTACTACCTTTTTACAATTGTTTTAGGGAAAAGGAGAAATGATGACGTATTGGTTACTAGGAAAACATTGAAGTAGTACCAAGCATGATTGAAGTCGTTAAAACGCTAGCTAAGACCGATGATGTACGTTAAAGTTTACAAAAATGTGGCGTAGTTTTGATATAGTATAATATTTTAAAATATAGATATACAGTTTATTTGAAACATGTTTGTGTTAAAAATGTATTCTTTGTTTCACATAATGAATTGCCATGGTAATAAAGTACTTCAATGACTTTACAACTGTTGTTATGATGTTTTTATTTGAACTTGTACATCGGTACAGTTGGCTCTTGTATGGTTAAAGGAAATTGTAAAATCCGGCTAAAACCGGGAGCGAACTGACACACAGTATTTGTCATTTGTCGAACACGAAACTAGACGATAAAAACATTGTGACCTCTGTGTCAGTAAGAGTTTTTTTATTTTAGTTTCAAAGGGAGATAGATAGCATCATAGAGAATATTCTTAACAAATATAATGAACTGACTATAAGGAGATGTATCATTGTATGTAAGCATTGATTACCAAGCTTTGTTCTACATGTTGTTATCGTCATCAATCTGAGTTGTTAATGACAATCTTTTGAGTACAATGCTTTTATATTTGTGATAATGGAAAATGGTTTCAGTAACAGAATGTTTGTTCCATTTATAGATATCTTTAGTAACACATTATTTTGTCACAAACAATAAAATCAGAGCTTAGCAACTTTTATTAAACAAGTTTCTATGTCTAAATTTTAACGGAAAATTTTGGGTTTTTAACTTTTTTTTTTAAAGAAATCACTTAATGTAGGTGTTTTAAACAACGTTTTGGACAGCAAAATGGTATGAAAATGTAAGTTTAGAGATTCTTATTATAAGGTTAGTTAATGTTTTGTTTCCAAATGAATATTGAGTGGTTAATATTTAGTAACCAACTGCAATAATGGAAAAAATGATGTCCGTCTAAAAAAAGACCTTGTCAACGATTGAATATAATTTCTGTCAATTGTAGTGGACTTTTGATAGCAATACCTTTAGACATTAAAGACCTCATCAATCTAACTACATGAACATCTCTCAACTTATCTTTAATGTAAAAGATTTTGATTATATATTTGTGTAGACATTTTTGAAATGCTGGGCTTGTCTGAAATAATTTTTCGTAGTTTGAGATCTTCGGTCCTTAGTCACTAATAATTGAATACCAAATACATTATTATAGTGTCAGTCTAAAATCAAAGCGTTAATGATAAATATTGTCGTAGTGTTTGTTGTGGTCTTTTGGTAGAGACTTTAATCAAAATTAAAGACGTCTTTATGAAAACTAAGACGAAAGTATCCAAACTTATGCGATCACTAATGTAATTAAATAGAACTTTTTTCTTTTCTTTCAGTTACGATTTTGTAAGTGTAGTACACTTCGACTTCGTTGTTTTTACAAATTTCTATTATATTACAAAAAGGACAAGTTATATTAACAACGCCCATACAACACCATACAAAAAAAGAAAAAAATGCATATTTTGAGACCATTGTTTATAAAATTTCGACCGTTTACAAGTAAAAGAATAACAAAAGTCCAATGGTGTGATTCAGGTACCGTTTGAGGGACAACAACCGTCCAAATTATTTAGCAACCAGTGGTCAATTCAAATAAAAATTAATAACAAGCCTATTTTTCTTATTTATATTTGCAAAAACATGCATTCTTAAGAAATAAAATGGAACAAACCAGTATTATATTTAACTCTAATGTTTCAATACAAGTTTGAAAATAAACTGCAGAGAAGAACTTTGGTTTTTGGAAGTTAGTATTGTTTGAATTATTTAATCAGGACTCAACCATCGACTGTTAGGGGGAGGGGTCCGACATTGATCTTGCGTAAAAATACATTTTAAGTACCGCCATAGATACAACATTAAACACAACTACATTTAAGCAGTGGAATTAAGTAAGTAAGTACGCTTAAAGCACACTGGTCATCTTTAAAAAAATATCAAAGTTATAGATATTCAATGAATCATTAAAACAACTATAAACTAAACACAATTTTTTTTTTAATATTTAGGCATAAAAGATCACCGTGTAATCAAAACTTTATGTCAGCAAGTAGTATGTACACATTGAGCATTTATCTGCTTTTATGAAAAAAAAAACTTTTGACGACTTTTATGTGATATCTTACAAAGACAGTACTACTGAATTGATTAAACAAATCCCTTTATGTACATAGTGCTTTGAATATTAAATTTACAGACGAGATTTCTTGGGCATTATGATTTGAATTACAAATAATATAGAAACATTAGTTGTCAATGGAGAGATTATCAATGACAAAGCAAAAACATTGGGAAAGTTAATCATCAAATAAATATAGCATATATATCGAAGTAATTCTAAAAACGGTCTAAAGGGAAATGAACTTGCATTAAATTACTTCTTTAAAAAAAAGAGTTAATATGAAAATGAATCAGAGAAGTTGAACCAAGCAATAACTGGAAATAAGAAAACAATTGCATACAAGTTCTTAAGTCAGAATCTTTAACTTTCTTTGGGAAATAAACTTTCATCAATCGCATTGTTTTATCACCAATTTTTAATGCTATAGGATGTACTTTGCCTGTGGTTTGATTAGTATTTCAGTTTACCTTTGATTTCATAACTTTAATTAATGGATTTTACATTTTAAGTTATTTTTTATACTATTGTATCTTTCTATTTTTTTTTCAGCAAATAGCTTCTAAATTGCAGATAAATTTTTTCTAAAAAGAAATACAAAATGACAGGATGTAAAAAAAAAAAAAATAAAATTGCAACCGTAAATGTTTTTAAAGCTAGAAAAATGTACTCTGCTACAAAACAATTTGCAATGTACGCAAATATAGATAGGATCAAATATTGTCATTATTACACCAACACACTTTAAACCAAACAAGAGGCTTAATACGTTATCTGATAAATATGTCTAACTTAAAAACTTTAGTTTTGAAATGAAAATGAATGTTTGCATTTTGAAGATTGCATACACAAAAATTCATATAATTATAATATTCTCTTTTAAAAAATCTAAAACTTTGAAACATCTCAAAGTTCTCAAAACATTTCCGTGGCAACAATTTATTGTCTGAACTAAAATAGTATTCATTTTAGATAGTTTTAAAAAAGTATTCATGATTTTCTTAAAGAATGTCAAATTTACAACAAGTTAAAATTATCTACATGGATCATAATATGTTTACAAAAACTTGTTAGATTTTATCATGTAAATTATTTTTACATCTTATTGTTATTATCTATCTATAATAGAAAATGGTTTAAAAAACCCAGCAAAATTACAAAAAAAGGTAATCAGGGGCAACAACTCTTACATGGATTAACATATAGATACAATACTTGCTACTGTGTAAGATCTTTTCATGCTAAACATATTTGAAAAAATTGGTATTATCTATCTATAAAAGTTTTCAAGAAGATGTTTAAAAGCAGCAAAAATTGAAAAAAAAAATCATTATTTTAGGAGTGACAACTCTTACATGAATAAAATATAGACACGAAACTTGCTTCTGTGATAGATCTGGTCATTCTGAACATTTTTGCAATTATTGTTATTATCCATCTATTAGTTTTAAAGAAAATGTTCAAAAACAGCTAAATGTCAGAAATAAATCATTATTTCAGAGGAAACATCTCTTACCCAGATTTATATATGGAGGCATAACTTGCTTACGAGTTAGATCTGGTCATGCTGAACAATTTTGAAATTTATTGTTTTTATCTACAACCGTTTTCAATAGATGGTCAAAAACAGCAAATTCTTCGACAAATCAGGGACAACAACTCTTTTATTAATTTTTATGTAGTCACGAATCTTGCTACATACAACGTTGTTAGATCTTGTCGTGCTGAACATTTTTGCAATTTGGTTTTATTAGCTATCTATTTATAAGATATATCGAAGTAATTCTAAAAAAAAAAAAAAAAAAAAAAAAAAAAAAAACTAAACTAAAAAACAGCAAATTTTGCAAAAAAATGCCATATTCTAGATCAATAACTCCGAAAGTTATTTTCAGATTTCTTAAAAATTCAACAAATCATTGAATCTTACAATACACATCAATTTTAAAACATAATAAAAATAAAATGTCCTTAAAAGCCTATTTGGTTGATAAATAGGTTTTGACCTAGACCTCATTTTGAAGACATTTTAAGTTGACATCAAAAGTGAAAACCATATGTCGTTTTTTTGCAAATAATAATAAAATTTGAACGCAAAAAACGCGTAACCCATTTTTGTCTAAATTTCACAAAATGAACAAACTACAAGCTTAAGACCCTAGAGAAGCCAAATATCACATTAGATTTTTAAATATTTTTTGTCGGTGAAGAAGATTTTTGAATATTTTTGCCCCCTTAGGCCACTGTAGCCTAGTTTCGATAGCCATGGCCACACCATAAACAAATCTAAATTCCAAGGACCCAGACATGCTTCTAACAAAGTCTCTTTGAAATCTGCCAGATACTAGAGAAGTCGAAAGTGGTCATGACGCATGCGCACATACACGCTGCACCATGTCATAAACTCATATGACCTTCGGTCAAATTTACTTCTTAAAGATACACATCTCAAAAATTGTTTTTTTTTAAGATAATAAAGAATCTGACAGATATAAATTTTATTGTATTAAAAAATTATCGTGACAGCTTTTAAGATTTTATGAATTACCCAATCTACATTTTCGGAATTTATTTCAATATTTTAGTTTCTAGTGACTGTATACCTTGAATGTCACTTAAACGTTTACTTTTCTTCTCTTTTCCTTTGTTTTATTCTCGTATGTCAATATTATATTGATCTACCAATTTGTAACGGTAACAATTCACTTTTATCATTTTCGTATGACAAAATATACTGTTCTATCCTTGTTGTTAAGGAAACATTCAATTTGTTGGTACAATGTATATATTAACAACTAATATCTTGCTAGCATTTTATGATTCTGCTAGCAACACGTTTATAGAAAAATTAAAATAGTTGACAATATTATAATATGGTTGATTTTCTGTCACACTGCGTCTTACTGCTTATCATAATACCTCTTTTGTAAACTAAGATTATCAGTTGAGAATATATGTTTAAGAATCAAAGACAACAGTAAAGACAAAACATTGTCATAGAACAATTTCGTATTCAAATACATAGAGAGTTTTAAAAATTCCTATATTGAAATGTTTGTTAATATATAACACAAATACCAATTTAATCTTGATGTGCCAGATGTGCACATTTCGGAAATTCATTCCTCATCAGTGACAGTTAATAAAATTTTAGGGAAGATAAGTATGTACCACAATCTCAGCAAAAGGTACAATGATCAAACACATTTTCACCTTTGACGCACGATAGTCAACTTTGTTTTATAGGAATAAATGGTCATAAAGCATTACTTTAACGTTATATCTTAATGACCTGAACATTTAAATATGATTGGCGTAGAAACAAAACGAAAAAAGATATATGACATCATGTACCATACTATCCTCAGACTTCTACGATACATACATGTATATTTTAAAACAGAATAATACTAATTATATGATATAATCATCAATTAACAGCCAAGAACTTAAATGACAGAAATACAATTATATATATATATATATATATATATATATATATATATATATATATATATATATATATATAACACATACGAATAGAGTACTTATGAACCCTATTACTACACAACTATTAAACTGTGTTTAAATAAGTTCCTGAATGAAGAAGGCGGCTATAGGTTGTTTTTTCACGCGTTACTACTTTTTTACTTGTAAAATAGTGGATGCTCCGATCGTTTTTATAATATTTTGAATGAAAAGAAAGAGGCTGGCCTACCCAAAGATTCCACATGATGTAACAAAAGCAGTCCGACGAAAAAGAGAACGCTTACTTTACCGTCAATAGTGATCACACATGTGATACATGATTGGGAATCATACGTGTTCGATAAAACTTTTCTGTTGTCAAATCTAGTATAAAAACTAGTCTTATTTTAGATTTTAAAAAACGCATCTTACAACACTATCAAAAAATGTTTTAAATAGAATAATTTAGGTTCAATTAGTTGAATGGTCCTTATTTGTAGTGTTTTTGTTTATTTTTTTCATCAATTTTAGTTATACAACTTTTTTATACATAAATTTTTTTGCTTATTTTTGCTTATAAAATTCAATTAATTTTATTAAAAGAATAACAACAATAGATCTGAAATCTCAACAATCGATACATTGAATTGTTTATCACTTACTAAAGCATCCAGTACTTTCCAGATCTAAAAACCGATATTAGTTTTCTCAATTCGTGTTAAAATTTGGATTTATTAATTTTTTATAAATGCAACTTTATTGTACAATATAATTTTGTTCTGTAACATTAAATGTCAAATGTTAATTTTTTTTATAATTAAAAGGTCTTGTTGGTAAATGATGTTTTAAAAACTTTAATATCAAAAAGACGACATTTATTTATCAAGTATAGTTGCTATTTTTGTACAGACTGAAATAAGATATTAATAAATTTATCTTTGACAATTTTTAAAGATAATATTATATTAATTCAGTTAATATTTTTCATAAATATTAAGCCTAAGGTTATTTTTAGCTCACCTGAGCACAAAGTGCTCAAGTGAGCTATTACTATCAATAGAGACAGACCCTCCATCGTCCGTCCGTCCGTCCGTCAACAATTGCTTCAAACGACTTCTTCTCAGAAACTTCTGATCACATTTTGTTCAAACTTGGTCAAAAGCATCTATTGAACATTGCCTTTCAGATTTGTGTTTTTGGTTGCCATAGCTACCAAATGTAGGTCACATTGACCTACATAGTTGAAAACCTTAAAAAAGCTTCTTCTCCAAAACCACTTCACTGAGATAAAATCTGATGTGATATTTGGCATCTAAAGAATCTTATATACTAAGTTTGTGAAAAATTAGGTTACGCGTTTTTGCGTTTATTTTTAATACACTGTAAATAGTACTTTTTTACCAAAATTACAATAATGAAAAAAATTTAGTTGAATTCTTTTTCCAAACATCATTTTCTTATGTGAAGAAACATATGTTTGACAATTTTCATGAAATTCTGTAAAATACAAGTCGCATTTTTCGGCATTTTTCATTTTCAATTCTAGCAACCGAAGGGTGGAGGGTTCATCAAATCCCAGTGAGGCCACTGTTTTTTCTTTTAAATTTCTGAATTTTATGACTTACAATGGTGCATGGAAGAGATTTTATGATTTTTTACTTTTTAGTGTACAGTAGAACTTCGATAACTCAAACTTCGATATCTCGAATACCACGGATAACTCGAAGTCTTTATTTTGTCCCGACCGGTTTTCTATATTAATTATATGGAAACAACTTCGATAACTCAAACTTCTATAATTCGAATACCCCTGATAACTCGAAGTAAAAACTTGGTTTGTAGTTTAAAAACCTATTAAAAATTAACTTCAAAAACTTCATTTTTTTTTCTAACAATGTATAATCAATAGCCAATTAAATAAAACAATCAGAAAAATATTATATTAGAGAGTAGTTCTAGTGATCTACCGTATTAATTAGTATTACTAATTTAGCAAAATTTTCAGCTGCCTTAAATTGTAAAATTTGTTTAAAACTAAGTTTTGTTCCCTCATGCAAAGCATTCCTTAGCTGGATTTTGATTTATATATTTTTGGAACTTTAGATTAATTAATTTCCAACTGTTTGGCTTATGTTTTTTTAATCAATCTTTTTCGGTCTTAGTGTCACTGATGAGGAATGATTTTCCGAAATGTGCACATCTGGCACATCAAAATTCGACTGGTATTTGTGTTCTGTATTTAGTATCAATTAACAGATTAACATACAGTACCATCACGGACATTTAAGTCTAAAGGTTACGCTAATCCCCTATTCTAATTACAGACGCCGAGTAATGTCGATAACAGTTCAACGTTCGACTTAATTACTGTTTTGTAATTTTATTAACTTATTAACTATCTCTTCTTATTTTCTTACAAATGTAAAAATTAAGTATTGCTGCTAAACATGTACATATACATCTTGATTTTAAAATAAAGGAACTTTTTGCATTTGCGGCCGATATCAATTCTTCAATTATTATTTCAAAAGTTTATTGGTATTAATTGTTTTCTCTATAGCATTACATTCGATTACCGGTAACTGCTTACAAAATCAAAGATTTCTGTAGTAGAAAACATATACTAGTATTAAGGTGACGTCATTGTTCAACTTCGAAAACTTAAACACCCCAATAACTCGAAGTCATCACCAAAGTCCAAGGCACTTCGAGTTATCGAAGATCTACTGTAATTATTATTTTTGAAATACATGTGATACTGACTGATATGTAGATATAGCTAAAACCTTTTTTTTGTTTTACAAAATCACTGTTATGTGACACAATTTAAACTAATTGAACAATTATTTTAAAAAATAATTTGCAGTTAACTTTTAACATTTTTTTAAAAAAATATTTTAATTAATGTGTCAAATATGTAAAGTCTTAAATCCGGATCTGAAATTGCTCATGTGAGCTTTTGTTATGGATAGGCACTCTGCCATCCATCCATCCATCAAAAGACTTCTTCTCAGACACTACCGGTCACATTTCATTCATATTAGTCAATAGCATCTTAAGACCATTGCCATTCGCATTTGTGTTTCTGGTTACTATGGCTACCAAAAGTAGGCCACAGTGATCTACATTGCTAAAAACCAAAACAATAAAAATAACGATCCCTGAAACCACTTCTATTGAGGTAACATGTTATGACTTACCAGGTATTATTATGACATAACAGTTACATTTAAACTCAGGTGAGCAAATTAGGGCCATCTTGGACCTCTTGTCATTATAGTTTTAATTACATCGAGAGCTTTATAATAAATTGTATTAATGTCCGCGTTTTTCTAAGTTTATATTCAACTATATTTGTTGTTCAATGCATTTTCACATAAATGTAGTGACATTTTACTCGGTTAAATGTTGTTTAACGTCGTATCGGCGTTTTAAAAGCTGCATTAAGTTTTCCTAGGAAAAAAATTAATCAAAAAAGAAGCTGAATTAATCAATGATGTTGCTAATGAGCAATCTAACATATATTTATTAAAATTTGTCATGTGTGATTTTGTAAGGTATAAATAACACCATTGCGATTACATTTGGATATTAATGACGGACAATAAACGCAATTTGTCAGGGTTTCTCCTTTGATTCGTTTGAGTCTCCGTACATCAGTGTGCATGCTCCAAGCATATGATAATCATCGTTAAACAGTTGACCAACCGGTTAGAGGATTTCGTTTATTTACAGCTAATGGGAATGAATTATAGAAAATGAATACTGAAATTGCATAACTAGAATTGTCATTAAACAAATTATACAATGTATGTTTTTAAAACTTTATTTACAATCTTAACAGGTTTAACATTTTAACGACTGTCATGCTTTTAATTGGTTTTGTAATTTTAAGATTAAAATTCACTTATATATGAATTTTAAGCAATCAGAAATGAAGTGAAAACACCTGTTTTATTAAATATTTAAAGATTGACGTTTATTTTTAATTGTTCAACAAGGTATAAATGGTTAAAGTTGGAAATGAGGCAAATCATTCATGACAATCCCGACATTTACAACTATTTAAGTGTATTTTGTCATACAATAACAAACAAATAAGTTCTTGATTTTTTCTGATCCAGAAATGAGAAAAACAAAAAATTTAAATGTTGCCAAAACGTTAGGCCACGCTAGCTTGAATTCATCAACTTAAAGGTGAAAGAATTTGAATTTTTTGTTAATATTAATAATAAAACCACCATTCCTGAATGAAGAATTTGTAAGTATAACAGTTTGAAAAGAATACATTAAATTGAAAAATCAAATGGAACTATTTGCTGAGTTTGCGTAGTGTTACTAGTAATGAGGTTATATGGCTGTTGATTGACACGTGTTTGTGTTGGTGCCGACATTTGGATCAAAATTACCAATTTCTTAAACTTCAAGTAAAAAATAATAATTCAGCATAATTGCTCGAACCGCTTGTTGCAATTTGGAAAGAGCAAAATTCGATGAATGTTTTTAATTTAATGTAATCTCTGTTGTAACTTCGTACTGACGCTTCATTGCGATGTTCC
The DNA here is from genome assembly GCA_029721355.1 of Tegillarca granosa. NCBI lineage: Eukaryota > Metazoa > Mollusca > Bivalvia > Arcoida > Arcidae > Tegillarca > Tegillarca granosa. The sequence continues at coordinate 27,421,279 of CM056597.1, forward strand.
CTCATGAACATGTTTTTGCGAGTTTCCAACTCAGCATCACTTATTGGTCGATCAAACAGTGTGCAGTGTAACTTGATGTGCCGTGTGTATTGTTTTCGAAATAACGGGCATGCATGTCTTGAATGTACTGGCTTTACTGTTATACCAAACTTCGGTGTTGGAACTCTAAACCACGACTGATAAATTGTATGACCATGTAATGCCAAACAGCTGATTATAGGTTACTCAATTGTACACTGTTCCTGAATATTAATTATATTATGTCTTATTTTTTCTAAATCTGGTGATGAGGTGTTTTGTTTGTGCTTTGTGGGTAATGATGAGCCTTTACGTAGTTAGTCTTTGATGTTTTTTCATAGTTATTATTCAGATTGTTTCATTTAATTCATTTGACAACGGCTTTCTTAATGTTGCTTTACAGTAAAACTTGGATAATCTAACTGCCAACTCTGCCTTCAAATATCTACCTCTTTTTTGAGCCTTGATCTTGTAAAATGAAGACCTAGGACAATGTATATTTCAGTCTGTAATTAACTTGAAATTAAAAATTCATTACTTTTTTTTGTAAAAAATCATATTTTTAAAACATAAAGCTCACAATTTGTATAAAATGAGATATATAGGTGATAATCCGTCTTTTAGTGTTTTAATTTCCAATTTAGTTTCTCTCTGTGTCGATTAAGATCTTTTAGCATCCTGGATCTTTTTTATTTCTTCCTCAACAAATGTGGCAAATCTTTTCTTTTTAATAGTAATTCTGGGGCGTGCCGTTCTCTTAATCTCTGAACACTTTTTTATGTTTAGATATTTTACATTTAGAGGGAAACCTGAGCACCAGGTTCGGTATCAATTTCTTAAAAAACTAAATCTCATTTTTGGTCAAAATCGACAATTTTCTGTACGGATGCGTCGTCCATCAATAAATTGAAGCTTCTAATCTTATATTAATTTTCATTATCCATTTTAAATAAATTTTAAGTTTAAAAGTATGTTTTTGGTGAAAACATTGCAGATAATAATTAGCAATTAAGACACTTTAATTTCTTTTTTCGTATCTGTTTGTAAACCTAACACAATATTTAAAAAATATTATATTTAATTTAGACAAAAAATCACAAAAACAACAATGTTTACAATATGCACTGTTAGGTATTTTCGTAAAACCACGGTAAAAATAGAAAGGGTAAAACCCATGAAAAATAGGCCAGATATTATACGTCATGGAGGAACTATAGTTTAACAGTTCATTAAAAAGTCAGTAAATGGCATGTATAGAGAGTGATAATTAGTTTGTAAATATTTTATAATAATATATGTATTTTCATTTTGTATGTTTTGCTTTCCTGTTTATTTTTTACTCTGCTTGTCTAGCTTCAACTTTCTGTATTCAAGTCTACGCCCAAATCTCTAAATAATTGACTTTTCATTTTAGTTCAATTTAAAAAACTAGAGAATTTAAACATGTAAGCAGATAAATCTCAAAATATTTGCAGAGATTAAAAAAATTTAAGACCGAGACTTTAGTTGGTTTCATGTCGGATTTGCCAGTTAAATGTGATGCAATATAAAAAGTAAAGTAAATAATAACCAAGGTTTTAGTTGATTAAAACTTAATTAAAATCTTGATCATGAAAACTTTAATTATTTTTATGCTTCCTTAACGGAAAAGGGAAAAACAAATGTTTAGAAAATGCTATTTAATTTTTTTCTTGGCAATGCACAATAATTTGATGGCACAAATTAGTAGCTTTATATACACAACAAGGCAAAAAAAAAAAAAAAAAAAAATAACTGTATCGTTGCGATTTTGAATTTTTTTTAAATTTTAGAGGTGTTTCCGATCATTCTAGAACATAAGTAAAACGATCAAATATAGACTGAAAGAAAGGGGTTTATATTGCATTCTTCACAAAATATGCCAAATTACGATATTACAAAACTTATTTTTGCATGCTACGTTTAAAGACCACTTTTTAGTCAATTTTTCTAAAATACTTAACTAAACGTGCTATAAATTTCTTTAAAAAATAAGCACTTTATGTTGTTTGATAAAAAAGCAATATTTTTGTATTAATGTTTAAATTTACCATTTCAAATAATACAAATAAGATAATATCAGTGTTAAACAATTCAAAACAACTTAGCGGGTAAAACTATAGACTGTTAAGTCTTTCCCAGAGAATGTTCTTAGTAATTGACACCAATAACATATCGAAAGTTTTTTTTAAAAAATTAATTAAAAAGAAGGTTTTAGAATCAATCAATTTATTTTTGCTTCACCAAATGTTTTTTATTTAAAAACAATTCCAAATCCTTGATGTTTATCATTTCAAGATGATTCTTTGTCTTTATGTTATCTTTCAATTTCAAACCTTCAATGCACGTGAGTGGTTTATAAATTGCATTCAGATTGAGTGTGGGGTGGGGGTGTGTCGTTTCGTGTATGTATTTATGTGTTTGAATATCAATGATGCAGTTAAAGATTTTAGCCTGTCTTGTCTGACTTCTTTTACGTTGGAAAAAATGTTCGCTGGTTATCAGCATTATTCTTGATAAGCGTTCCGCAAAAGGGATGAATTCTTGCAATACCACGCGTAAATTTTATTTGGCTGAAGAATAATATTCCCAGTAATTCAAGCTATGGTATCTACAGCTCATACGTTTATTTTCGAGTGTTTGAGATCATTACTCGAAAAATCTACTTAAAACTTCTAAATAGTTATCCAATGGAATCTGATATCACAAAACTAAAAACTGAGGTCTACTGTTTATATTCAATGTCGTTTTTCTTTTCTTAGTATAACTGAGTTAATCATGCATCCTTAATTGTACGGTGATCTTGTTACTGACAATTTTCACATTTCCCGTAGGAATCTCTTTAAAACCTTTGAAAAGGAAATAAGATGAAAAATTGTAAAGACAAACTCTGCTACTTGCTGAAGGCTTTCAAATCTAGTAGAATTTTCTTCGCGCACTGACTGAAACCCGTCTTCGAAGATTCTTCTCTTTGCAATTTGCAATTTATTTTTAATTTCTTTGCAAGTTTAAGTTTTTTACGGGCACTCTAGTTATTCTATCATTCCTAAACTTACCGCCTTAAAAAAGGATTGAATTTTGATTATTTTGAGCTTATAACTCAGTTACTTCTTTTTTATATTGACTGGGACGTAAAACCCAATCAAAAAAAAATCATTTTTTATAACCGCATTTATTAAGCAATACATTTTTGTACAATCTTCAACCCTGTTAAACAACACTTACCCGGCAGGTTTAGACGATGCATTGTTTTTATAGTATCAGTTTATTATAGGGAAGTGATCTAGGACCTTAGGAAAGTGATCTAGGACCTATGCAAGGCTATCAAGTAGATTATATTTAAGGATTGTAATGTTCAACTAATTTAAATGACTCCCCTCAAACTAGTTAAAGTTAGAATTTTGATGATTGAGTTTTATTGTAAAAACATATCTTGATTGTTAATCCCCTTGAAATGAAACCGTTGGGCTTTTTTTCCCTGTAAAATCAGCAATCGAAACAATTAAGATAAATAACATACTCTAAAAAGTAAAAGAAAAACCAATTTGTTGTTCTATTTATCATTATTCATTGATTTCTTTTACATAGAAAATTATTTTAGAGTTGTTTTTTTTAAAATTATTTGTGTTTTCATATTTGTTTTCATGTCGTTCTTTTTGTCGAAGATACATATGTTTCATTATTCTTGTCGAAGCTTATCATCTCTTGTACGGATAATTAACCTTTACCTTTAACAATTTAGGACTACCAAATCACAACTTTTATGTCCATGTAAAGTCTATATTAATAATTTCGTTCTTATCATTACATATTCGAGTCGAGAGATTAAATATGTTAAAAATCACCGAAATTCGACAATCGGACTGACAAACTTTATCACTCTCACTTGTCTCTCAGGCGTTAAGTTCACTCGGCCACCGAAGCAACCGTATACGCGTAAGTGTCAAAACTGGCTTTATCCTAAGGCCAAAATTAAAAATATCTTGTTCCCCTTGCCCTACCCTTACTTCTGATATTGGGTAGGTAGGTGGGCTTTTTTCCCTCATAGTTTTCTTTTCTAGTTAGGAAACATTCTTCACATGTCCCCTTGTGTGCTTAACAGTGCATCTTCATCACTACGGCGTTTGTATCGCGTTGAATTATAACTGTATAAGCGTCTTGACAACTAAGAAGGTTGGCGACTAAATCGTGAAAAGTAAAGAGAAACGAACCGGAATCTAATAGCACAAAATTACAAAAAAAAAAAAAAAAAAAAAAAAAATAATAATAATAATAATAATAAAAAAAATAATAATAAATAATGAATAAATAAATAAATAAATAAAACACACACACACACAACATTTTTCAATATAATTTTTTCAGTCGGCGGGATTTTTTACGGTCGGTCGCGCAAGGGGAAACAAACTATAGTTTTATTTATTTTGGCCTAAGTAGTTTAAATAAGTTTAATGTTGTTTCTTTTATGAACATTCGATGTTTTAATTTTACATTATAAAAATTACCCGTCAGGAATTTAATTAAGTGTATATAATTTTATTGTTTTATTTAAAAGCATTACATACCTGTGCTGATTTAAAAAAAAAAGAGATTTTTAAACTATTAATAAATATAATCATCAGTACCTTTCAAAGGTACAATTTTATTTCTATAACAGGCAATTTTATTGACTAGAATGAAATTGCTTATACATTGATAGTGGAGTTTTTGGTAGAACATCTGTTGTTTAAACATCATATGTTAATGTAGAGTGCATGACTTAAAAGTGAACTTAGGTCTATTAAGTGTTGACTTTAGCCTTGGGTTTTATTATTCAACGTAAAACGAAAATAAAGTGCAATTACGTTGGTCACGTAAAATATAGGAAGTTGAATAAAATGGTAAAAGGGCAGATACTCCTTAAGTACAAAATGTCGATTAAGCAAATGACTACTTGAAACTAATTGCGACAGAAGATATTCTTATTTCACTGTTCACTGAATCTCAGGAAGTGTATGTTTAAAGGATATATATATGAAGCTTTAACTATAGTGAACATTGGAGCGTTCAATCAAAATTTTACAAAATTAAATGAAAGTTTGTTCTAAAAGAATTAATTTTTATCTATCAAATTTTACGGCCCCTAATGTCATTGATGAAGGATGATTTTCTGAAAAGTGCACTTATGGTACATCAAAATTAAACAGGTATTTTTGTTAAATATTTGAAAGTTGTAATCATAATTTGACTGGACAATTTATCAAAGATTTTAATGTAGAAATATCCCCGTAGGCTATTAGTTAGCCAGAATTATTCACTTTTGAATTGAACACAGATAATTCTTTTGTATTTATATATTGTTTCGATCCTAGCATCGTACTTAACGAAACAGCAGAACATATTTCTTTAAAGATGAACTAACACTATACAAATAGCAACGTAAATAGCTTATTAACCTTAAAATTCAGTGGTAACAACAAAATCCAATTAGATATAAAATAATGATTTGTTTATACAATCAAAGCTGGTTTCAACAAAGATAAGAGATTCAAGGACAATATTCAGACAGATACGGAAACGTACTTAGCGATAATGCCAATAAGAAGGAGGATATAATTATACACTTCCTGTTTACTTTTCTATCTATATAAATGTAGATTATTATATTTCTATGCTAATGAATGACCACTGATAGCCAACTAATTATGGTTATTTATGACCCGATAATTACTGCAGTTATTATAAATTACAGTATTAGGTACTCGATAAACACATGACAAAAGGCATTGATTTTATGCTTTTAATACCGTTTGTTGATTAACGTTAAAACCTTCTTATCATGTCATTTTTATGTTTTATCCCTTGTTTGATTTCAGCAAAATACGTTAGACAGAGAAAACATACAATTAAGCAACAAGATGTTTTCAGCATTGTCACTTATGTCAAAACATTAGACAGAAAAAACATACAATTCAGCAACAAGATGTTTTCAGCATTGTCACCTATGTCAAAACGTTAGACAGAGAAAACATACAATTAAGCAACAAGATGTTTTCAGCATTGTCACTTATGTCAAAACGTTAGACAGAGAAAACATACAATTAAGCAACAAGATGTTTTCAGCATTGTCACTTATGTCAAAACGTTAGACAGAGAAAACATACAATTAAGCAACAAGATGTTTTCAGCATTGTCACTTATGTCAAAACGTTAGACAGAGAAAACATACAATTAAGCAACAAGATTTTTTTAGCATTGTCACTTATGTCAAAACGTTCTGTCTTTCGTATTTTAAGTCTTTAGCCTGAAATTTTAATTCCACACTGTTATCGATTCAGCCACTGATCAACAACAATAATAGAAAATAGATTGAGATTTATCTCCGGTTGGTTGGTTGTTTGTAATGTTGTTTAACGTTGCATGCGTTAGATATACAAGTTAATATTACGGTCTGCATTGTACTAGCACGCGCTGGGGTTGCACGACTTATAACGTGATAACTTAAAATGTTGGTATGCCACAGACAAGCATAACATTTTCCAAGTCATATTATCCAGGCACCGATTAATTGATTGAATGGAGTGTTACGTCTCATTCATGAATATCTCACTTGTATCGAGACATCATTAGCTATAGGTTAAGTGGTAGAAATTTTGACCTTTGCAGTCTGCTCAGGAAAATGTGCATGGAAGGTTCTTTAGCGTGCCACCGGGCATTATTTTATAAGGTCTCCTCCGAAGAACCACGGTGAGTTTTATTTCTAAATGTCGAGTGCCTGGCGAAGAAACAGTCACTTCCTATTTTAAGTCTTGGTCAGACTTGACCGGGGTTCGAACTCTGACCTTTCACAAACAAAGCAAGCACTCTTCCAAATGAGCTTGTATTTATGTTCAGTGCTCTGTATATATAAAAAAAAACAATGTTTTGTGAATAATTTTAGATTTGGATTCATATGATTTTTGAAGTTTAGATTCATTATTTTTCAACCGTTCGGCTTATGTATTTATCTATCAAACTTTTCAGCCCCTATTGTCACTGATGAGGAATGATTTTCCGAAATGTGCACATATGGCACATCAAAAGTTAGCAGGTATTTGTGTTATATATTTAGTACTTAGATAATAAAAAAATTCGCCTTCATTACAAACGTTTGAAAGCTTCTGTTATTTTTTAACTTAAATTTTATAAATGATATTAAGAGCTTCTGATAATATTCCTAATCTTTTCCTGTTTTCTGCTACACAGAACATCACATTCTATACAGATAGTGATCCTATAAGACTTCACAAGACCTTTAATATCGACAATTTTTGTGCTTCCTGTAGAAGCAGAAATCTTATATACAGGAACTATGATAAAAAATATTAAAATCTTCTACTAACAATATTGTTTCCTTTACAATCTTTAAACTAGGTAGCCCCTTTTCTTGAAAGTACAGACACTGTTTCGAGGTGGGTAGGTCCTATAAACTACGCTTTGTTAATGTTAGGTCTTACATGTACCCTTATAAATTCGAAAAAAACTTTATTTATTCCACAAATCATTGCAGCTAATTTGCATTTAGGATTATAAAAAGTCTCCCGTAGTAGTTGCACACAGGATCGACCAGACTTAATTGTTTTGTTTAATTTAAATTTATTTGTGCAGAAAATATATAACAAAATACCTGTTAAATTTTGATGTGCCATATATGAACATTTCGGAAAATCATTTCTCATCAGTAACAATAAAAGTAATAAGTGCCAAAAAAAGACTTTGTTTCGACAGTAGGACATGCACAGGCAGAGCAATTTGTTCTACTATATAAAAGCGAGCTATGTGCGGCGGTTTTTATTTGTTTTTCATGGTTTGTTGGTTTATTGTTATGCACATTTATGTTCGATTTCATTTTATAATGAAGGTGAATATATAGACAACTCCTTGTAAAATAAACCCGAAAGCCGAAACCCTTTATGAGTTTCAATCAAATCACCGAACATAATTTCAATGTCGATTGTCCAGTCTAAAATGATATAATTGTGTTGAATATATATTAAAGTGGTTGTTCTTTATTTAAATTTGTTTTTTAATTACTATAGTTCTGTTAAATTTTTCATTTCGTTTACTGTTACAAAATAAACGTTTTTCAGTTATACATCCCTTCCTTGCAATATATATATTTAAACTTTAAAAAATATGTTAATTTCAAAAACCAACTGATTACTCCAATCCCTCGAGGCCAAGATTTAAATTTAAAATCTTCAATAGTTAAAAGATGACATTCAATTCCAGAAATGTTTGATTTATTATTCGAAATCCAACACATTAATAAAACCACGAACATATAATTTTTTTCAAGTTCTTCACAGTATCTTCATTAGTGTTGTATCCATTTTGAAGTGATCTTTACGAGAATATTTGTATTTTAACCAATACAATATTTTGTACTAAAGTGTTATATTGTTCATACTAATTCAAATTTCTGTTAAGCAAACATGGGCTTTATTCATATCAGTACTTCAGGACTCTGATCATGTTTACATAATTACAATACTGTCAAGTAAAATACATTTATTTTAAATATTTAAAAGTAATCTTAAAGATTCTTATTACTAGACAATACGACCAAATATAGTAAGCGCCGGAGCGACGACACACGCAATATACAGAACAATTGCGTACTTCAAAACAACTCTGAGGTTTTGACGAGTCCAAAGACATTTACATGAAAAGCTTAATTAAAACCATCGATGACGCGTTTGTTTACTGCAGATAAGTTACAAAAAAAGTTCGTTGACTGGATCAGCGAGTTTTGTATTTTTGAAAATATGCTTTTAGAATCAATGTTTGGATTAGGATTTGAATCAAGTTTACACATGGGAATTTCTTATTTAATGACCGACAGCTATTGCAGCTCTTACCTCTTAAATAAATAATTTTTATCATTTGTTGAATCATGTTTGAAACTCCATATGCTATAATTATCGTCCCTTTACAACATGATTCTAAAACTTGTGGAAATGCCTCTACATAAACACAATGTATTAAGGTAGTTATAATGAATTTGATTTGAATTACGTGTATATGAAACTGGTTGTTATTCAAAATACCACAATGAACAATGAATTGTCAAATGTTAACATTACAACAATAAAACGATAGTCCTGGAACTTCCGTTAATGTTTCAAAACGTGAAGAATCATCTTTTCTGTAAGCTCACCAATGATGTTTTGAAAAGTAAATCCTCGTCCGTCTTGTAAGCTTAACAAGCTGACATTGATAACGTTTATCTATCTCGTTTAACCATGGTCCGTATAAGTTTATCTCTTGGACAGCTAATTCGAGGTATATAATCGCATTTACCAAATCCCTGAATTTATTGTTTTTTCTTTGATCCGTAATTCTTAAAGTGCGTTATCAAAAATCATGATTTTAATCCTCGATATATAGATCTTAAATGTTCTCTGAACTCAGCATTCATGAAGGCATAAATAATAGGATTTACAACATTGTAACTGAAATACATATAAAATACCACGGCATTGAAATCAATGACATCATGCTTCATCAACCACGCTGGAAGAAATGCAAATATAAATGCTAAAGCAACAATAGAAAGCATGCAAGCCGTTTTAATATTGTTTATTCTCAAACGTTCTTGTTTGTCCTTTAATATATTTGTCATTTCGAGATTACTCCTATCACGGCTAGTTCTCGTCTTAAATTTCGTTGAACTGCTATTTGAATGAAAGTCCACATCTTTGTTATCTCTTTCTTCTGTGTGGTTGGTTGCCTCTTGTCCAAGATAAATGAATTCCGTTCTTTCGGCTTCACACGGAGACGGAGGTTTAAAATGACAACAAGGAAAAGACTCGGTTCTCAGTCGCTTTTTCCTCCGAAGAAGAATGAATCTGTATATTATTGTGTACAAAACTATTACCACAATACAGCAAATAGCGTAAAAAGATGCATAAACCTTTGTATAAAGAGAAGAAAAAAATTCTCCAAACACAAGGGTTGTTTCCTGACATACTCCGGTGTTCACAAGATTTTTAATAATAAAACTTTCATTTGTATTCAAATTTGTAATAAGATAGTTGACATTCCAAATTATCTGTTCTTTGTTATGTCCGGTATTTTTGGTATGAACGTTACTTACCGAATCTGACCCATTTTTCGCCAGGATGGTTTTGATCATGCTATCCGGTCGTGTGAATATACCGAAATTTAAACAAGACAAAACACCAAGCAATACAGACAAAAGCCCTAATGCAATTAACCGTAACTCTTGCTTTGTAAACATTCATGAGTTTCCAGAATGGGTGACAAATACAAAAATATCTGTCAACAGCGATCGCCACCATCATGAATGCTGAAAATGGTATCGTTGTAGATATTAAGAAATGATATAATTTACACACTTCATCTTGTGAAATTTTAAAATCCATCATTTCCATGGTGATTGTGAAAGGTATAGTTACCAAACACGTCGTAAAGTCTATACCCGCAAGTGTAAGAATAAATATAGTTGAAGGCAATGTATGTGTATTCCTGGCAAAAACATAAATAGCTAAACCATTGCCAAGTATGCCTAAAATACTGAACGTCGCAAGTATAAACACCGCAGCATAAATATCTCCAGTGTGAGCCATAACTTTATATGTTTGTTTTGTCACTGTTCTATCATACTGCGATAAAATCCATCAATGGTTTTATTGATCCTAGAAAATGAAAGAAAAAAAGGTTAAATAAAATTGATTTCTAGAAGAAAAAATAGAACAATTAAATAAACTGCTAAATTAGTATCAACCAACCGCCCCGATGGCTATGTTTTAAAGCGTAAGCCTCAAATGCGGGAGGTTCTTAGTTCGAATCCCCCTTGGGTCATACATTAGACTTTTAACATTTGAGATATTGCTTCGTCACTGGTTCGCTCAATGCCAGAAAAATGGACTTGGGGAGTGGTATGCTTGTCAGAACATTTACTCGGTAACATAATCTAACCAAAAAGACGCTTGAGTGCGCGGTATACCACAATACACACTTGATATCTCACACACAGACGAACTTGTTTCAAGGTCAATCCACAGAGATAAATGACTGGTTTGTCGCAAAAAAGCTGAAAAATTACTGATGCAACGTTTCACCGCATTACAACCACATAAACGTAATTGGGATTGTGTTTGGATAATGATACTTTTTTGGTCTGTGCAAGACACGTGCGTTAATCTGCAACAAAACAGGCGAGTCTTGTAAAAAAAAATTGCTGATATGAAATAATACATCATTGAGCCAACCAACCATCTTTTATTTTAATTTGTAACTCTTTTATCTTGAAGTAAAACACCAACCATGTACATACTTCCAAAGAAACAAATGAGGAAAACTTCCCAATGCAGCATGAAAAAAAATGAAGTTAGTTCAAAGTATGTCCGAGACTTGGATATATTCCTCATAGTGTCAAATTACATACCAACCAGAAGTTTCATAAATGCATTAAATCCATAACACGATTTATTTTTCAAAAACATGTATTTCACATTTAACATTCATAAAACCAAACTGTTTGATTTGGTAACATTGTAAAAGAAATATGCGGGTTTGGTTTTGTATCTGAGTGGGTGAATTATTCTTTAAAATGGCGTCATAGATACTGCAGCTATTTCTGGCTAGAAAATGTAAAATTAAAACTTTAAAAGTTTAAAATAATAAAAATAAGGTAAAATGATAAAAATCAATACCAAAGTGGATTAAAAACTCGTAACAAATCAAAAGGTGCTGATTTATTACATGAATAATTCAATAACAACATTATCTTTTAAATCGAATGTTATTTCATAATATTATTGCAAAGCATTCATTAGCTGGATTTAGATTTATGGAATTATGGAAATTTGGATTTATAAATATTCAATTGTTTTGCTTATGTTTTTATTTATCAATTTAAATATATTATAAATAGTATCACTGAAAAGGAATGATTTCCTGAAATGTGTCATATGGCATATCAAAACTAAACAAATATTTAGTCAGAGTTTTACATAGTGATAATTATTTGTCGTTAGAACTGTATTTCCTTTTGTTTATTTCTTTATCGCTTTAAAGTTTGAAGTTTTTGAAAGACTAATAGCAAAACTCTGAAATAACTTAATCAAAAATCCGTTTAGATAAGATTTCATTTGATTTATTGGGTTTTTACGTCCCCGTCAAAAATGTTTCACTTATATCGAGACGTCACCAGCTGTAGGTGAAGTGCCAGATATTTTGACCTTTGCAGTGCGCTTAGGGCATTATGCAGGGAGGTTTCTTTTATGTTCCTGCTTTTATGTTTCTGCAGTGACTCGGGCATCGTTTTCTAGAGTCCCTTTCCGGGAGACCTCGTGACTTTCATTTCTAAATGCCGAGTGCTTGGCAAAAAAAACAGTCACTAACAACTTTCAAGTCTCGGTCAGACCAGGCCGGAATTCGAACACCGTCCTCCCACATACATAGCAAGCACTCTACCAACTGAGCTACCGTAGTGTTAAAAATCCGTTTAGAGGAAATATGCCAATTCGTCAGTATCTTACGCATCATAGTCCTTTTTAATTTAGCCAATTGGAAGTCCTCAACTTTTGACAGAAAACTTTACCAACAAGGTGCTTTTACTTTGATAGTACTGTAACCACGGGATTGGACGACCAACAAGGGCTCATTGTCTAATATGGTTGATTTTATAGTTAGTGGTCTCAATATGTGTTGTTTTTATTTGGCCTTTTTTGGCGTACTTGTTACCAAGTACATTTTATTTCAACTGCATTTTCTTTCTATGGATTGTTGTGTTTTTCATATTGTAACATTCAGACAGACTGTTTCAATATGAAACCCATAAGATATCAAAAATTTCTGTAAAAATGCAAATGTTGGTTTTTTGCAAAATAATAGTTATAATAATAATAAAAATCTAATATTTAATATCAATAATTAATTATTCAACTTACCAAATCTGCCAAATGAATTTATTCCCAAAAACCTTAATCTGAAACAATTTATTTCTCAGCTAGGAATATTCTTTAAATTTAAAACGTCTTGTCAAATAGTTTTGTAAAACATGTATTCAATTAAGTTCTATAATCTGGCATTAAATTAAAAATGTATTTGATTAACTGTGATTATTATATTTTCTGATGAGGTTTCCAGGATCAATTTAAAAAAACAATATTTCCCTGCACTCTTACATAATATTAATTTCCTTTTTAACACAGGAGGGGGTTATGTAATATGCCATTCTTTACAATTCAGGTTGACATGATGACATAAAAATACTAGTGGGAGGATTAGACTTTACATCATTTGAAGAAGACTCTAATCATGTTGGAAATGTTTTGCAGTCAATTTTATGTAGTTTATTTAGTAATAAATTATAACATGGACTACGATTATTTGATATTTTATGCGTTAGAAAAATGATGAAATAGTGAAAACACTAGGTGTGGAATATAATGATGAAATTCCAATGTGCCATTAAGGATAACACGTAAATTACAAAATTAATTTGAAAATATAACAAACGTATGCATTCTAAAATATTTGGCTTTAATACTACAAGTTTGAAATGGAAGAAAGGATAATTATAATAATAATTATAATAATAATAATAATAATTACAAAAAATAATCTTATAATCTTGATAATTTACTTGACAATAATCATCGCAACACAAAAGTTAAATTTCATGAAAGAAACAAGTAAATTAGGCATCTAACAGAAATAGTACGTAATGGCACCAATGACCATTTACCTCCCGATTTAAAAAGAACGTTGTAATGTGAGCGGACACAATCATCACCAGCAGGTAGCTCCGCATTAAAAATAAGTGAAAATGTAGGCTTCTGTTCGGAACTTGAGTCTCAACTTCATGTGATATATTATCAAATAAGTAACGAGTCTTCTAACAACAAATTACCGCCATAACAAATTGAAATCTCAAGGGTCCCTTCTAGTTGTCTATTCATAACATATAAGAAAACGCCAACTCTTCAATAATCACGCTATTTATACTGATTTTTATTACACTTTAGCATATACACGTTATATTTCATCAATGTGTTTGTTCACCTATTTTTTTTAGCAAATGAATGCCTGTTTTGTCTTTGTATATCGAGAATACAATATTATTATTATTGCAAACATATTCGCAAAGGAATACGTCATTTGAACTGTACACAGTGAAAATGAAAGTGATTAATATTGATCATCACGGTTTTAATTATAGAAGTGTCGTGTATTTATAACAAGAAAATGTCATTTTGAAAATAAGCAATAAAATAAGTTTTATAAATAAAGCATAAAAAACTAAAATTGTTCATTGTTTGATTTTCGGTTTTTAGATTATGCGTTTCATGGTTACGGTACTAATGGTCATGAAGCAAATCATACAGCCATGTCGTTGCGTCTCTTCAAAAGAATCTTCATCAATTAAGTGACTTTAAATTTTGCCACACTATTTCACCTAGTATATGGCAATTCTCTATACCCCAAGCATAACTATGAACAAAATACAGCGAAATCTTTTATACAGACTCAGAGAGTCGTTTTACACCAAGTCACTTGGAAATAGAAAACCGAAAGTAATTATGTCGGGAACCAATCTAGAACATAAAGTACATATAATTCATTGTTTTTATTATTCCTGTGTAAAAAATTATAAAAATAAACTCTCTGTAAAAAGACCTTGGGCAACACAAACACCTTAGTAATAGCGACATTTCCTTTTTAAATGTCGCTGGTAATATATATATATATATATATATATATATATATATATATATATATATAAATGTGTAGTCGTTCGTGACAAAACGGACAAACACGTTGGTATTTACGTCGAATAAAATTGAATTATATAACGACAATTTTAAATCATAATTTTGTAACGTTGAGACTGCAACATTCCCGTTAGTAAAATACCATACTTATTGAATGTGAACCAAACCTAATTAGCAACTGATTCAGTAAGTGCCTCTTACATGTAACCCTCAAATGTTGTGCTTTCTTTAAGCAGTATTTTAAGTAATTGAAAAAATATGTCAAAGCAGAAATTCTAAAAGCATTCAGGAAAAAACACAAGGATATATACATGACTATCACTTACAGCTCCTGTGGATAATGGAAATTGTATAACGCTCAAATAGCCGTATCAACAGAGTGAAAGCTTTTAATCAATAAAATCACAGCAATTGTCTCATATCGTTTTTGTTTTTCTTAAAATAAGCTAGATTAATAAAGAAATCACCTAGAGATTGAAATTACCCTAGAATAATATGTTTACATTATTATGAATTTGATTTTTCGATTTGAATAAAAAAAACTTATTCATGAAACTTAATTGAGAACAATTCGCACTTACTTTTTGATAAGAAAAGTAAATGATAGAAAAATTTACAAGGCGATGCCAATAAAAGTCATTTTTTCAGTTAATGATTTCTTCCTTACCCATATGTTATCTTCACGAAAATAGGTTATGTAATCCATAATTATCAAGTCAACTTAATAAAGTCAAAGCACAAACCTGTACAAAAATGTTTAGTAGTATGTAACTGGTTGTCGTCTTATATGAATAAAAGCGATCAAAAAAAAAAAAAAAAAAAAAAAAAAAAAAAAAAAAAAAAAAAAAAAAAAAAAAAAAAAAAAAAATAAAAAAAAATAATAATAATAATAATATTTACACATCCAGAAAACCTCAATGTAAAAAGAAGACGTAGGAATATAGTGTTACGAATTAAACCAAAAACTAGTTTAAAAATAATTTTTTAAAAATTGTTTAGCGGGTAAATCAAGCTAGACAGGAGGTGCGTACCATTTTGAAACACCCAGTCCTATCTCTCTGATGGAAGTTTACTTTTCAAAATGAATTAGCCAGTTTTTTAATTTTTAACTTGATTTTGAGATTGTAGTTTGAACACGGACAGGTATGCTTGTGTTCAATTTGATAATTAACGCTAGGGCTTTTCAAACAATGTTATTTTATTATTGTCGTAGGCGGCGGCTGTGGAGTGTCAAAATGTGAAAGTTTATATCAAAGTATTTTTTTACTCGATCAAAAACTAACCAGCGAGACATTTGATTCCGTTGATTTCTTATGTTACCAATGTGTTCTCCAGTCGACCGTTGATCGTATGTTGTAAGCATAAAATAAGGAGCTGTACATAATTCAGTATGGAATTGCGCATCCTGGTTTACCCAAGCATAATAAGCGTAATATTTTAAACAAAACTGCCTTAAAACTGCATTAAGTTTCCTAAGAAAAAAATAAAACGGTGCTGATCTAATTAATGATGTTCCTAATGAACAATGTTACATTTGGTTCAAAGATAAAAGCTCGAATAAATACAGAAATAACATAATTTCCCAGCGAGATGTAGCCTGGAGGATCTCATTTTAGAACAGTGGCTACCTCATAAAAAACGGGTCATTTAAACCCCACTTACAAAACGGTGAAATACGATAAATTCAACACAGAATTTCATTAAATTTGCCATTTGTGACTTTGTAAGGGATACGTAACACCATTGCGAATATATTTAGATATTAATGACGGAGAATTAATACAATTGGTCAGGTTTCACCTGCGATTCATTTGAATCCCCCTACATCCGTGCGCATGCTCCAAGCAATAACAATTATCGTTAAACAATGACCAACCCGTTAAAGGATTTCGTTTATTTTTACCGATTATAGGAATAAAATTTTAGAAAATGAATCTCCCACTGATCGTGATTAGAAGTTATCTATTTTTAAAAAATATATATTTTTAGAAATATAAAAAAAATTCAAAAAATAGAATTACTTAATGCAGCTTTAACAACTCCCAAATTTAGATAAAATTCGAATTTAAAGTGTTATTGAAAAAATATTCTAAGTGATGTGACAGGTATGATGTATAACTGTTGAAGTTTATTTTAAGGTTCAGATTCCTTAAAACGTCGAATTTACCGTGTTTTTGAAAACATACTCCTATACCTGCAACAGATATATTGTATAATTGTTGAAGTTCAGTTTTATAGTAAAGATTAATATAACGGAAAAGAGCTGCAAAACATAAGAAGATTTCAAACATGTGTGATTGATCAGAACCAAAATTTGCCATATTACTTACTCTGTATCTTTGATAAAAGATGATAATGTTGTTTGTTAATTTGTATAAAACAAAGCTAGTTAAATTATATACACCAACTTTGTTGAATAAATTAAACGGGATGCATTTGTTCATCATTAAACAGCGTTTGATGACAGTAATAAGATAAAAATATCTAAACCGAAGATGAAAAATTAAATTCAAAATTGCCCGCATCTTTAAAACATATCTCAACCTTTTTTTCCATATTTTAGGTCACAATTGATGCAATAATATGTTTAGGAAGCTCCAATTTATTACGAATGAAACTTTTGATAACACAACGGATACCTCAGAACTGTTTTAGTATCAATCAAAATAATAAAGACATCAGAAAAAACTCTTGATGTCCAGCTGGCCTCTTTTAACTTTTTGATACAATCGATTACAATGAAGCAAGCAGCGAAACGGCTAAAGCATTAATTGTACAGAAAAAAAAAATTCTGAGGATTTACGTAAATAAAGAGCATACACGAGAGAATCGTTTCAAGAAACAGTACACTTGTCGTGTTAAGTAGATGAAATTATTACATTTCTCTACAAAATAAATGTTCCTTTTTTTAAATTGACATTAAATGTTCGTGGTAATCAATCTTGAGTATTTAAAATTACGTAAGGTTTACTTAAATGAATGCAAAATAAATTGAACTTGACATTTATTGGACTCGTAATTGAATTTTCTTTCTTTTAGTGTCATCAAAAAGAAACTTATTTTTATGAGACTAATTTTATTTTGCTAAATCAGAGTAATAGTACGAAAAACTATATTTTTAGGACAAGTTTAAGGATGGTTGGTTGTTAAAAATTGAGGATTTCTTCAGTTCGTTCTCATCGTTTGGTGTGTTGTAATTCTAGTGCATTGACTATTGACAGCTGTGAGACTTTTTTCAAATTTTAAATGCCTGCATGTTAATGAAGGCCAAAACGTTCTGGTTATAATTTTTTTCGCCATTTAGTAAAACAGAGGGAAAAGATATTCAAACCTGTTTCATTTAGCCAGAATCTATGCTTTCACAGAATCTTTTTATGTTTTGTACTAACACTAACATTTGCTATATGCCTTTCTCAAATAAATCTTAGCTGCAAAACAAATTTTACAGAGGGTAAAAAATTAAGTAATCAAGCACTAACTTGTCGATAACGTACTTGCTGTATGCCTTTCTCACATGAATCTTAGCTGCAAAACAACTTAATTTTACAGAGGGTAAAAAATTATGTAATCAAGCACTAACTTGTCGATAACGTACATCTAAATTCAGCCTAACTTTAAATTTATATATATGTGGTTTTGAATGATACGCAATTGTATCAATATTTCTCAAGTACCACTGTGGTAGCTCAGTTGGTAGAATGCTCGCTCCGTAAGTGGGAGGTCGTGGGTTCGAACCCGATCGGGTCTTACCCAAGACTTGAAAGTGGGCAGCGACTGTTCTTTCGTCGAGCGCTTGGCATTACGGTATGAAAGTAACGGTTCTTTCGAATGGAAACTTAACAACAAGGTCCCGTGCCATGGCAGGCATGGCACGATAAAGAACCCTGCTATATAATGCCATCAAAACAATGCACAGACAAAAAGTCTGCACTTTTGCCTAAAACTGGCGACGTCTTGGTATAAGTGAAATATTCTTGATTGGGACGTTAAACACCTCTGCTCAACTCAACTCAATATTTCTCAAATAATTAAAAAATATTTACATTAAAATAATTCTTTATGCAGTTCAACTAACAAGTCACTAAATATTTAGTAAATTTATAAATTTCCTTGTTTACATGAACCGGTATGCTTGTGTTTGATTACAAAAATAATGATGTAAAAAGAAAACAACATGCTCCTAAAAAACATCTCATTATGTTATCATATTGGCTTACATAAACATTCTTAAATGCTGGAAAGAACTGAATAGCTATCAGCTAAAGATGTACTAATTAGCTCAGTTACAGCTGTAAGTCAGTAAGTACTGATGACGCTTACAAAGGATGGAGTAGGACTGATTTCTTTTAATAGACTCGCGACAAGTCGATCATTTCTACAAGTTTCTATTATAAAAATAATTTTATATAAACCTTATTTTATACATGTATTTGCCATAACCAACATGTCCTTTGTTATATCCATACTTCAAAATTAAGCAGGCAGTCAGACACACAAGAAAAGTATTGAAGCAACTAAAATTTGTTTTGTTTGTTTGACTATTAACAATAAAAATAAATTAAAAAATATGAATAAATAAAAAATCTGTAAATGATTCTTCGTAAATGCTTTCTCTTGTTAGCAGTTAATAATTATTTGGTGTTAAAAACATGTAAATGTGAAGATAATTTTAACTGAAAATAATGTACTTGGCAACAGCCAGCGCATTTAGGTTCTTTTTACTGATACAATTGTATCTTTAACATTCTCTAGTTGCGGACAAGCTGATGCGGCTTTCAAAAATAACTTCAATTACTCACTCACCGTATAAACTAACTTTGCTTCAATTACTTGCATTTCAGAAAAGCAAAAAGTAAAAACATCATAGATCTAATATTTTTTGAAAAAATGCAGAGAAAAAACGCATGAAAAAATATACAGATTGTAAACCGTCAACGTGAAAGCAAATAATTAAAAGAAGGATTTTGTAATTTAATTCGCACTTTAACGAATGACCATAATCAATGCTTTAAATAATTAATTTTGTTCTGGCTCATTCTTTCTCAGCATGTGATAAAGGAATTCATAAACCATCTTGTAAGATTATAAATCCTCAGAATTAACCCTTTTACTTTAAATAAATATAGTCAATAATGTTCATTAAAAATTCTTTACATGAAAAACGAAGAAAATTTGGTATGTTTAAAGATCATAAAATGTCACGACTCGCGTATTTTATCAGTAAAACGACCTTAAAAATCCTACTTTAGTTTTTATTGTAAAATAAATTTCCAATATTTAAATGAATTAAGAGGCTTTTTAACGAAAGAAACGCTGCTTTATGATTTACACAACAGTTTCGTGGAAACAGCTCTCATATTGAAAAAAAATAAAATGTAATGTTAATAAGCTATTTTCCATAAATTAGGAATCGGTATAGCATTAGGACATTTTTTAATCATAAAATCTTAAACACACCCAACCCCCAATCTGAATTTATAATACCAGTTGTCCAAAACATATGTTTGTTTTATCTTTTGTTGGTTGCCTATTCTAAAACTTTCTTTAATCGGATCACCTTAGCTATTATATAGATGAGCTATTGAAAAGCTCTTTTTGTACGTCATCCACAAGACTTTAGTCGTCGTAATTTATTCAATTTAGCGACTTCTTTTGAAAGCCATGAACTTTTAAGAATCAAACTTGACATAGAAGTTGTGAGACTCGCCCCTCTTTAATTTTTTAAATCTTGCTAATAATGACCCATATTTTATGAAGTTGTAAATCATTGAAACATTTTAATATTAAGGATAGAAAATCCTTGAAACCAAAAAACCTTCCAAGATCTTTTGAAAAACTTGTTGACTTTAACCCTGATTCAAGGTAACAGCGAATATTAATACTCTTGATTATTATGATATGAACGGAAATTCCTAGTACGTTCATATATACATCATTGGGTATTCGGCTGTACCAAATTTGCGAAGCTGGATGACCTTGACCCTCAAGCGATAGTCATTTTTATAAATGTTTACAATACAGTTGTTGAAATTAATAATTAATTGTCTGTAAACAATAACGTGAGCGCCACCTGGCGAAATTCGGAATGGGAGACAATAAATGACTATCGATCGGGCAATATTGCTACCCAAAGCAACATTTTGAGAGTATAGGCAACAAAAGGCAATAGTGGGTAAATAAAGCATACAAGAGTTTGAACGATTTACTACGCTGTTTTTTGTTTTTTTAAGAATGTCTCGGAAAACGTAGATATTTACAAAATTGGCAAAGGGACAGTTGTTTATTATCTCTATAAAATGACACAATCACTAGATATATAAGTTGTGTTTTATTTTGTTTCCGTGTTATATAGGTAGGATGTTGTTATTTAAAACGGAAACATCAAATGCTTTTTCTTTTTTTTTTTTTTTATCTTTTTCTATCCGTTCATTCAAGTCACCTAGTAAACATTAAAATACTGTTTTATTGTGATATTTTTATGATTTAAAAAAAAAATCAGGACAACCTGTTATTAATACAAAGAATTAAACTTCATTATTAAAATGTCGTCGATGACGTCAAAACTATATTTTAAAAAAAAACCGTTTGATGAAGAGGCAGACTGATTTAACCCTCACAGGAACGAATTCCAAATATAAAATGTTAAAAGAACATTTTTTTTTTCTTTTTTTTTGTAGAAATGTTAATCCATCCCATCCTAATATAAGTACGCATGTTATATCATAAAACTCAACACTTTTCTTTTCGGTCAATAATGTGACTTCCTACAACAAAGACGCAAAAAAGTTCTCATTTTTTTAAAGACTGGAAGAAATTTGATTTTTTGTATAAGTTTTTTTCTTTTAAAAAAGCTGCTACAAAAACAGCACTTGTCGTAGTAATATATCGACGTTATCACGAAAAAATTTTTATTCTAAATAAAGCTTGAATATCAAATAATACAGTACAGTATATATATATATATATATATATATATATATATATATATATATATATATATATATATATATATATATATATATATATATGTATATGAAATATTTAGGACATGGCTCGGTATGGTTGTGTTTTATTTATAAAATACAAATTGGAAAGATCCCCTATGTTTATCGAAAACAGAGTAGGCGTTTACGCTGGCATAGGGCCCCTTCACTTTTATCTTTAAAATTAAGGCATCCATGCTTTCGACCCCCCTTTATTAAGACCCCTATTCGGAAACAGGCTTCAAATAACCCAACCCACCAAAATTTTTTATCAAAATTTCAAAATTCTTCTCTTGGCGTGCTCCCGCGCTTGGTTTAACTATACCCTGACTCTTGTCCCGGGGTACTTCACTTATAGCGCGACACCCCCTCTCCCTATGCACTTTCCTGCTCTGACGCGGTACTGGGATCTTCGTTTATGATAGAATATAACGATTTATTAGGAAAATTCACAAAAATTTACCAAAACAAAATCAAACAGTCTGCACAATGGCCGCAAGGCCCCATGTAGACTTTAAACTCGCCTAATGTGTGATTGGAAACTTAAAGTAAAACCTAGTATTAAGTTTTTAAATATCAATGTTTGTTAAATAATTTTTGTAATAAACAACAATATTCTAGGTCGACGTTATAATCTGGGATGATAATTTAATGTTCTGGAGTTTGTCTATTCTTCGCGAGCTTACGGATCACAGTGGCTCTAACCGCCTAGGTTTGAATCCCACTCGGGATAGATCCTAGTGTGAGAAAGTTTGTCAGTTCGCTTGCCGAAAGTCGGTGGTTTTCTCCGGGCCCTCCGGTTTCCTCCACCATCACAGAACTGACCGCCACGAAATAAGTGAAAGTATCTTGGTTGGGGCGTAAAATACCATTACTCCACCCCACTTCACTCTTGTCTATTCTTCATTTACAGGTCTAGGAGGTCAATTTCTGATTTGATTCTCCACTTAATAATGAGAAAAATTGACATACAAAACAGAAATGGCGACAGAGTAGCGGGGCGGTTATTTACTTACAATGAATTGCACATTCTGACGTCTATTATTGATTTCTTTATCCAAACAAACCCGAGTTAATCAACTTAAAATAATATAGTCTATGATTATTTTAAATTTGATCCTTTTTATTAAAGTAATTTTTTCTAGCGGCGTAATTCTATTTATGCAATGACGTCACTTTTCTCATGATTTTGTTTTACGTTTTTATTTTATTTTTTGAAATTAAATTTAGTTTATTTTTTTGTTGTCAAGACTGTCTTTAATTTTCTACAGTTTTGACCAATCATTATTTCATAAAACATTTTTTAATTTAAACTTAAAAAACATTCAAAAATGGTATATGACAATTATATAAATGAAATGATCAGACAGGGGAATAACCCGTTAGTTCAATAAAATACCACACGTCATATAATACCCATTAGGTCTCTAAAATTTGTATATGGAATAAATTATCCGGTAGTAATTAGTTAAATTGACATATATATTACTTCCCATTAACATTTACATATAATTTTCTAGTGTAACAAATTTATTGTCATTATCCTGAATTGATGTAAGGGGATAGAACATCCAGAGTTCATCTCGGAAACATGCTGGACAATCAGCATATATATTGTTAAGGTTTGGTCAACAATCTAGTAAAAGCCCTTAGTTTTATTGTGTTCTGTCGTCAATAAGAAAATTAAGTGATTAGTTCTCATCATGGTAGCGTTAAATGGTTAGTATAAATACCGAATATTTAATCAAGATATATATTGATCATAAGATGTTAGAGGGTTTAGTTTTATATAAAAAAGTAATGGTTAGCTGATAGATCACAAATGTCCAAATGCCTTACTTGCGCATGTATATATTTTACTGAATACTTCTTGATTTTTCCCCTCAAATGACGACACAGGGAAATTGATTACGATTTGACGATTGTTTCACAAAGTTCAAATTATATCTAGATAAAAACACAAATCGTGTACCATCTTAAATATTTATATACAAGAAATATTTACCAAGAACATTTTAATTCTTTCTCGCTAAGATTGATATGAAACTGTTCGTCTAAGTTTAAATAACTAATAAGTAAGGAGTGCTAACAAGTAAGCATCAAATCGGTAAACTTCATTACAATATTTATTGTGAGGTTTCTATTTTGTTTATGACTTGTCAATAAATCGTTTTCCAAGCTTGACATCTGCCGAAATGGTACTCGCTAATTATCGATTCCCGTGTAGAATTACTTGTTAAATAATAAAGATCAAACTGAGTGATAATTGTGATCATAGATACGGTTATCAAGTGCACATGGCTTAACAATACGATTAACTGTCTAAAATATCCGACGTCATAGTAAACGTCATGTGCAAAAAATGATTAAATTCATTTGGACCAATAAAAATTCAAAAATTAGTAAAGAAAATTGTCAAATAAATACTTCAATTTTTAAAAAAAAAAAAAAAAAAAAGTTAATATTTACTTATTTGAGTATTTCGTAATCACAATGAACCCAAAATAATAATAATAATGAAATAAAATAAAATAAAATAAATAATAAATAAATAAATAAAAAGAAAAGAAATACATTTCAAATAACAATTTTAAAAGCTTCGGATGTAACATTCGCGATAGAGTTGATTTGAATAAGGGTGTTTACATCCCAGTCAAGGATATTTCACTTATATCGAGACGTCGCCAGCTATAGGCGAAAGTGCAGAAATTTTGCCTGTGCGTTGCACTGATGGCATTATACAGCAGGGTTCTTTATCGTGCCATGCCTGCCATGACACGGGACCTCATTTATTTTAAGTTCCCATCCGAAAGAACCGTGACTTTCATTTCGTAATGCCGAGTGCTTGGCGAATGAACAGTCACTACCCACTTTCAAGTCTTGGGTCAGACCCGGCCGGGGCTCGAACCCACGACCTTCCACTTACGGAGCAAGCACTCTGCCAACTGAGCTACCGCAGTAGCACATTCGCGATAGAGCTGCCACAACTAAAAATGTGTCATTTAAAGCCCACAAGGCGTTTTCATACAGTATTGTAGTATCTTGTGCATATGATGTTTTTGATTGGTAAGTCGTTTTGTGTTTATAGCAGCATTTTTCAGCTATTCGTGACCATTTTCAAATATATCTCAAGGATTAATAAAATGATGATGCGCGAGTTTATGAAAGCGTAACTAAGCTGGTTTGAGTTAGTTTGCACTTATGGTGACCTTTAGAGTGCTAATCACTTGTCCACAATGTCGCAGATACCATAAACCACTCAATTAATCAAGCTTATACCGAGGAAAACTTGTATAGTTATTCAATTAGAAAACGCCATTCCCATTTAAGTTCGACAGGGTTACACCCTTGGCAGTGAGACATCTTGTGTTAGAAAGCTTACGCCGTATGCTTGTAACCACTGTGTCCCCTATAATAGAATTCACGAAAACACCACGTGATACCTCAGAGCGGTTGTGCGGGACAATTATTTCTATTGACAATGGAATCTCAAAAAATTACATTTACTCGTTATAATGACGTTTTTAGGAATATTTGACGTAGACGTTTTCCATTTCATTCCGCACAAACGTTAAGAGGTATTGATCACGTGGTAAATTGGCGAATTCTGTTGTATCGGGAATTCTTGACATCAGAAGTGATTTCAACATAATATTCAAGATAATAGATAACAACAGTTTTTTTCCTTTTTATAAAATTCGACAAAACAAACTGTCATATAGATTTCTAGATTTAATTTTAAAATGGGGCCGAGTGGTAGAAAGCGTACCGATCACAGTGTTTTTTAACGCCTAGGTTCGAATCCTAAACGGACAGATCATGGTGTAAGTGTTTGCCGAAGGTCGGTAGTTTTTTTTGTAGGCAATCCGGTTCCTGCATACATACAAGATTCGACCGCTTAGATTGAAGTGCCAAAAACTTGGACGTAAAGCAAAATTACTGAACTTTACTAAAATTCTGAATGAATTCGACAGACAAAGGTGACAAAACCCTGTAACTGATAAGCGTAACGAATATTGTGATTTTTATAACAACATTACGAATTTTTCTTTATCGTCTTCAATTTAAAATTTATTCTGCATTTTATTTTCAAGAAAAATTGTAAATCCTTAGCAAAAGTAAGTTGTTTGATTAAAGATTCTGTTATGTAAGGAAAATGTATAAATGAGTTGTTTCTTTAGCACAGATAACAATAAAAAGAAAAAATAATTTCTTTTTAAGTTTCCTTTTAGGTACGAGGCAGCTGAATTTTGTTATATGTCTGGTGGGGAATAACATCACAGTAAACATAAATCGAAAAATAAAATGATTCTCTTCAAATTGGTTTCAATATCTTCTGTATATATAACAGCTGTAAGCTATTTTTAAAAAGCAGAAAAATATAATTAATTTTGATTCCGATCTAAATCTTCTTTCCCCCTGAAGCTTAGGAACTTATAATCTACACATAAGACTAAATCAGATATGGCAGTCTATTTATTTTTTAAAGAAGCTGTATTTTAGCCAATATAGGTCATATAAACTCGAACAAATTAATATCATGTAAAAAACTTTTCTTGTGGTATAATGTAAACATAAATTGGCTATCATAAGATTTTAAGTATCATTTGGCAACACTTCCTTTTGTACCTCCCACCTATTAAATTTTATGTAAAATTTTTGAAAATAATATTTTTGTTCAAAATGGATCGATTTTATCGATTTAGGCCATTTTAGTCGAAATCAAAATTTTAGTGGAGAATTTTTTCCCCCATTAACCAATGTCGTCTAGTGATTACCTGTAGGAGCCATAAAGCAGTAGGAGCCATAAAGCAGTTTTTCTAACTACAATAGTTGATAGTTGATACTTAATTTTGTCTTTTTCAAATTGTACATTGGAGGAATGGGTTTTTTCAAATATATATATATATATATATATATATATATATATATATATATATATATATATATATATATATAAAAAAAATAAGCTTAACACGTGAATTCCTCTCCTGGGAAGAGTGAGTCTGGATGTTCGGGAAGGATAAGCACTCCATTTTTACCCAGCTATATCCGTTACGTACGTGTGAGATTTGAGAGTGAAAGTCAGGAATTTAATAGTTGTATTAAAGTGTTTTTTATCATTTTCTGCAAAAGAAAAGACATTGTTAAAATATGATTGCATGCGACCCAAGCTTTATGAAGATCAGACGACACTTTTTTCTCAAAATGTTAACGACTAGGATACATTATGTTGTACATTTATTTTTCTTCTGTATTTCATCCTGATATGGCGCGATAATAGTCACGCACTTGATATACAGCATTGTTGTCAAAGCAACCAAGTTGTGTCTTCTACGTCATCATATCTTTATTAATTCAAAATGATGTTTGACATTTATCACAAAAACGTTAAGGTCAAATTACATCTTCTGAAATTTAACTATCAGTGTCAAAAATGAACACGTGTAATGTTAGGCGGTAAAAATAGTGTAAAATGTCAAATACATGTATCTAAAATTATCTAAAATATATTTTTAATGATATGTATTAGAATAACAGAAAATAAATCCTGTCTGGAGTCCTTATCATATTGAAACTACTGAATGAATAACATAAAAATCGTGGTTTTAGATTGTCACATAGTGTTGTTACAAAATTGTCATAAGCTATATATACGTTTTACCAGGAATAACTTTGTTACATCATTATTTTATATGGTGTTAGTCAACAAACGTCTAAAACAGACAAATTAAAATATTTCAAACGGGATAAAACCCCCGACCTTTGGTAAGCTAAGCAAACTAACAAATAATCTCGCACTAGGATTTGACCGAGTGATTCGAACCCATGCGGTGAGAGGCACGGTGATTTGCGATTTTGATCACTCGGCCACCGATGTGCCTTATTAAAACTGAGTATCAACCTTTATTCCTATTCTTTTCAAATTAAACATTGGAATGGGTTGTTTTTTATATATATGTATACTTTGTTCTTCTACAATCTAATAAGAAATGACAAAGCTTACATTGTACTAGAAAGTCAAAGCAAGGTAATTACGGTCTCTGTGACGTCATAAAATAAATTAATGTTTATTTAATGAAATTGGTTGATTCCTTGATGTAGTCTTATATAACGTCGCATTAGCCATTCCTTTGCTTTTCGCGATGAAGAAGAGCGAGTTTATTCAACACTAAGAATTAATCCGAGAACTAGTGCGTAGGTATTTTTGCCTGTCTTAAGCTAGCGCGCATTTGGGGCGGTTTTTGATTAAGGTGCTACAGAATGCCGAAAACAAGCATACCGCTCCCCCACTCACATCATCTTGACACCGGGTGCGGATGAACTAGTCAATTTCTTGTTTTCTTAATGACCAATACCTAGTAAAGAAGCAGTATCTGAAATTTTTAAGTCTTTTGTATGACCTGGTCGGGATTCGAACCGTTTTCTCTGATTTAGAGGCAGACGGTCTATCACTCACTGAGCCACCGAGGTGGTTTTTCTCTAAAAGAGACAATGTTCAATTTTTGATAAAATAAGATTAGCACAATTGCCTTTTTCGTTAAAATTTATAGGTTCTAATTTACTGAAACCTTTGTATAAGTGATATGCGTTGCTTATTTAATCTCGTTTCATTTAAGGTGGTCAGAGAAAACTGTAGCCACTGAATTTTCTTTATATACCGGCGTCAAGTGTCGGTTGAAAAATCTTATAGGTTATAGTTAGCACTCTCAAATTAGTATTTAGCTTGTACCCTGTTTTATAGTATATTATTTTTTTTGGATGGCCGTCTGAGTAAACTTAAAACATGCTTTTCAAACACAAAATGTGCTTATTTATGACGTGTTTTGAGAATACTAGCTATCAAACAATGTTATTACAAACGATAAAACATGACTGTTTCACTACATTTTTACCACCCACATTCGTAAAAAAATAATTTAATGAGTTTGCTTTGCAATACACTTACTTAGAATTACTTTGGACTATATATATATATATATATATATATATATATATATATATATATATATATATATATATATATATATATATATATATATATGTATGTATGTATATTTCTGTGGGTGTTTACCAGTATGAAGGAACAGCTGAAACGTTACAAGCAACATGTTTATAACTAAAAGTTTTTTTGCTCAGAGGAAAAATTCCAGACGTTATTAATTCTTTAAAAGAATTGATTTTATGTTATATTTAAAATGTTCAAAAGCTACCCGTCATGCATATGTCACAGACGTCGAATTAATCACTCAGTAGTTTCGCGAACTCTTTGTAGACTAAGCCCTATGTGCACTTAATTTTGTATTTTTTTTTTAAATTCTATTGAAATTTTTAAAAGAAAAAAAAAACAATGTAAATAACCAGACAAGATAAAGTATTAAAAACCGCATATCTCATCGGATTTGACTTGGATTTCTCGTTAATGACATTTGCATTTTCTATATTTTTATATCAAGATATATATAAGAATCAAAAGACGATTTATATACGTCTTCTAGAAATCCTGATTCGAATACAATGGAATTGTTCACCATTGTGATCTGTAATGAAAAGGTTTTAGAAATCAACAGATAATAAAACATGAAAGAAAAGACAGGTTTCAAATTGAAATGGTAAAATAGGTACTCAATGTAGTTTTGGTCATGATTACGATGTCTTCTCATTTTGATATCTATTTTTGATGTTTGTTAATAAAATATTTTGCAAAAACATTTTCAGGAAATGTATCAATATCTACAGTAGTCATTATACGTTTTTAGGTAGCAAAAAAAAAAAAAAAAAAAAAAAAAAAAAAGTTTCAAACTGAAATTGGAAAAAATTCCTCGAAGGGTATTTGTGATCATGATATTGATATCTTCACAATACATACCTAGGAAATGTGTCGTTATGGGTATCATTGTTTTGATTAGAAAAAATTGAATTTTACAGAAATCGAAAAAGAAACGTCTGTTGGATTTAAAAATATAAGAAAAGCAAAATTTGTTGTCAGAGTGAAGGTCAAAAATCATGTTTTACGTCCCAGTATTTTTTTTTTCAAGTGTGTCCAGGAGGACAGTTCTGAAATTGTTTAGAAAACCAGAGAGCCCGGATAAAACCACCCTCTTTCAGCAATCGAAATGACGAACTATTTAACACTTAATCTGCCAGAGTGAGATTTTAATCTAGGTGGTAGGAGGCAATGTTATACGTAAAATCACTTTAGACCACGCGCCATCTAGAATCTTTGTCCTTTAATAACTTTCTATTGATTTGTAAGATTTTGTTTTAAATTTTACAACATTTAATATTATTAATATTATAAGGATAATTTTCTTTTATTACGTTACATTATACAACTTTTCAAATGCTATAATGTACTGATTATGTTTTCTTACTTTACAATTGAACTGAACTCTTTCTACTGGAGGGGGCCTCGGTGGCCGAGTGGTCTAAAGCGCGCGCTTACGAATCACAGCGCCTCTCACCGCCTAGGTTCGAGTCCCACTCGGGACAGATACTAGTGTGAGAAAGTTGTCAGTTCGCTTGCCGAAGGTCGGTGGTTTTCTCCGGGCACTCCGGTTTCTTCCACCATCCCAGAACTGCCCGCCTCGAAATAAGTGAAAGATTCTTGACTGGGGCATAAAACACCTTTACTCCACTCCACTCCACTCTTTCTACTGGAGTTTGAAAACGTCTGCGACCCGTCATTCCGAACAATACCACATAACGTTATAGAGATCATGTGGTAAGCTGGTTTACCAAATTGATTTTTTATTAAATCTATGCCAAAGATCTCATTTAAATTTCTTGTCTACATTGTGTGGCCTCACTTAAGGCAATGGGAAGCACTTTTATTATTTTTTTAGTTGCGTATAAATATTTACATCAAAGCTATTTGAATATTAAGTCATGTTAATGACTTTTAATGTTTCTATATTTGCACTGAAAATAATTATCGAGAAAAGATACTTTAATCAAAACAAAGGATTTGAATCATGTTTGTGTAAAGATACAGATTTATATTAGCTATTAACATCGATTTTTTTAGACTATATATATATATATATATATATATATATATTAAGTGTTCTAGATGATCAAAACCCTTAATTAGTAAGCACGGCATTTAAAAAAAACAAACAGATATACAGTAAGACGAATATAACTTTATTATTACTATTTTCGGAAACCTTATTGGAATCAGTTGATTAATTAAACACGAAAATCATTTTAGCAGTTCAAAACAAAAATTGTCGAGCATAATATTATGCTTCTGTGATTGCGCATGTTTTCTTGCTTTTTTTGAACCTTTTAATGGTTACAATATTCAATGATATAATAAATATTTTAACTTATTCGAGGCAAAATATAATTAAAAAGTATAAATACTTAATTTAAAACTAACGTTAGAAAAACGTGTACCCGATCATTAAGGACGTGTTTTCCTGTTTATTAATAACAATTTTTATATTCTTCAAATCTGCTATTGCTGATTAGATATGTGCAATTACGGATTAGTGTTCTGCCTCAACAAATTACAAATCTGTCATTGAAAAACACTATTCATTTGCCATTTTTTTGCGTATTAATTTTTCATTCGTTAGAATGTAAAAACGTAAAAATTTTTCATTCGTTGGAAGTTTAAACGTATAAATTTTTCATTCGTTAGAAGTTAAAACGTATAAATATTTTATTCGTTAGAATGTAAAAAAAAATTATCTCATAAAAGTTGCTTTTTGATTTAACGAGCTTGATTTAAAAACTGAAAAAGGTTTACATTTAAATAAAGGCTCAAAGTATGCAAGTTATAAATTAAATTATAAAATCATGGTACAATATTTTAAAGAATATTTCGTTTTTTTAAAGAAAAAAAAAAAGAAAAATCTACTTACTTTAGCCGTGTAATTTAGACAACTCTATATGTTAAGCTGATCATTCTTTGCAGAATCATTGACGCAAATTGAAACAACTGTTACTGTAGATATACAATCCCGATCTGACTACAATCTTAGTACGGAACTTAATCAATAGACTCGGGGTATGTGTAATCATTGAAATAACTGTTAATATACTGGAACATCCTATTTTACGGAAAAAGTAGAATAGCTTGCTGTTTAATCGCTACGTGATATGCTAATCATTGCTCTAATTGTGTATACGATCACGAAAATAATATTATTATTTTGATATTATTTCTTATTTGTATGTTATATTGCCATATATATACACCGTAATATCATCATTTATAATTTTTCGTCAATATTGTTTTGTGACATACATGACTAGCTAACGTTTAATGTAATTTTAATACTTGTTGATCTGATACAAAAATGAAATTTCGTACGGGCTTGAATATTCGGCCATTGAATTTAAATTATTTAACAATTTTGTTTTGTGTTGTCATGAACCGTTTACAACATTAGTTTTATTCCTTTCTAAAAGACTTTTTTGGCTGAGCAGTCTAAAGCGTGGGATTACAGATCACCATGCTTCTCACTACCCGAATCCCGCTCAAGAAGAGTGTGATAATAAAAAACACAAATATACCGGTCATGTCCAAATCACAATCACAAAAACAAAGTAAAAACTTTGAAAACTGGTCATTTCAGTTATACACAGAAACTTCCATCAAGGAAGTGTGGCAGTTGCTCATAAAGTTTACGAGAAAGTTTCTCAGTTCGCTTGCCATGTTCAGTGGTTTTATCCAGGCACTTCCGGTTACCGATTGCCTCCCGAGTATAGAATACACGCGGTTTTTCTTTTCTTTTTTTTTATTTTGATATCGTTTAAAAAATTCATTGTTACTTAAATTCGGTTATCAATATTTCTCTGATATGATTGTCAAAAATTCTATACTGAGTATAGAGTGGTGTTCAAGAAAATTGTTAAAAGCAATATACAGCTGATAAAACATGTATATAACACTAACTAGTGTTACCAAGGATACGAATTAACAAACACAAGAGAAAAAAAACCACAACAAGACAAACATATTGGATATGGATGATTGTCAGTTATACATTTGTTTATGTTGCATATGCAATTTTAAGATTTTCGGGAGAAGAGCGCGCGCGCGCGTGTATGTGTGTCTGTGTGTTGTCAAAGTACTTTATGTGTAGTTGTGATATGATATCAGAATGTTATTTGATTTGTTTTAAATTAATCGAGTTTTACGTCCAGGCAAAAATACTTCACTTGTATCGAGACGTCACCAGCTATAGGTCAGGTGGCATATAATTTGACCTTTGCTGTGCGCTTAGAGCAATATGTAGGGAGAGTTCTTTAACGTGTCACGCCTGTTGTGACACGGGACTTCGGTTTTCAAGGTCTCATCCGAAGAAACCGATGACTTTCATTTCTAAATGCCGAGTGCTTGGCAAAAGAACAGTCACTTCCAATTTCCAAGTCTTGGTCCGACCCGATTCGAACCCTCGACATCACACATACGAAGCGAGCACTATACCAACTGAGCTACCGTAATGGTATATTGGAATGAAATAATTTTTTTTATAAAAAGCAACAAACGAGAAGCAATGATAAATATCCTGTAAAATAATATGTTTTAATATTACACATGAGATAAAATTTAATAAAAAGTAACAAGCGAGAAACAATGATAAATATCGTGTAAAATAATATGTTTTAATATTAAAGATGAGATAAATATAAACTAATCGGGTACATAAAACCTATAATTAATATCAAATGAAGTATCATTTACCGTAATATAAAACGATTTTGTAAATGCGTATACGTTTTTAAAAGATAAAATAGATAAAACTATGATCTTTATTGCGAAATGGTATAAAAATGTTTCAAAAGTGAAATAAAAACCGATTGATAAATTAAAATTTGTAGGAAGATACAATAAATTTCCGTAATAGTGCGAGGTTAAAAGAATAATATTAATGTTTACGAACATTTTATGTGATTTGATATTCATCAACGATGTTACCGAGCTTAAAATAGTTTCTTATTTCAAAAAATTGATAAAGCTGTTATATTGGTTTTACACAACAATAGTAGGCAAATTTATTCTTCCTCGTCTGAATCGTGTGGTTACAGATCACAGTGCCTATTGACGCCTAGGTTCGAATCCCGTACTCGCCTTCCGTAGCGTGTGAAAAATTGTCAGTTCTTTTGCCTAAGAATGGTGGTTTTTCTCTGGTACTCTAGTTTCCTCCACCATTTCTGAACCGAATGCCTCACTATGATTAAGAATTCTGACTGGCACCATTTTTCAACCAAACTTTTATGAACATACAAAAGAACCTTAATGATAAGCATAAGGAATAAAGATATTGAAATGTTTTTACTTATATATGACCACGAATTTTGCGGTTTTATTTTCTAGACAAATATATCAATGATTAAAACACGGCAAAGCAAGGGCTACTTCGCATACCTGTCACACACATTGACTGTAGCGTAAAACACCATCACTCCATTTCACTCTTCCTTTTATCATTTCTGTCTAGTAAACAATTCATGTTTCAAACAAGCTTAATGCAATTTTCAAGGCTAATTGAAGTGTAGATGACTGATATGAAGGACAGTTTTCTAGTAAGCCGACTAGATGTACATTTTCTATCAGTTCGGCGATTGGTAGCGGTTAGGTCTACAATTACGGTATACATTTTTAGAGAAATTTTTGTTTAAGTATTTATAAAAGTGGTGTATATGCAACGAAAGTGTCTGAAAGTGTGCTTTCGCAGATTTTATATTACAACGTTATACACGTATATTCGCATTTGCAATCGTTTTGTTTTATTTTCTGAAACTATTGTTATAGAAATGTATAAATTTTATATAAGCTGTAATTACCATTTGTCACTTGACTTGATTTTTTACCAGTTGACCTCTTTGGTTGGCTGTTCCAACGGCTAGACATACATGTTGTGAAAGATTATATTTTTAATTTTCATTAAGGATGAAAACAAATTCTCTTTTTAAAAATTCGAAATGCAAGTATTAATTAAATTCGAGCGCGTTTTTAATTTGTTTTACATGGCAATGGGATTAATAGCACCATAAACGTCATTTCTAGAAAGTTCAATGATTAGATATTGAAATAAGGTCAACTATGGGCGATTGTTAATATATATGGTGTATGGTGGCTTATTTCTGCCATCGACATAATTTTAGGCGACATAAGACTATCTTAACA
This sequence comes from Tegillarca granosa, assembly GCA_029721355.1. NCBI lineage: Eukaryota > Metazoa > Mollusca > Bivalvia > Arcoida > Arcidae > Tegillarca > Tegillarca granosa. The sequence goes on from CM056597.1 coordinate 27,456,210, forward strand.
TGTCGACTTAATATCTTGACAAGTCGATATAATATCACGAAAAGTTGTGATACCAAAATAAAAAGATAAGTAACACGACATGCCACGATACTTATGTTGACCAGTCGTGATAAATATCTCGACATCTCGACTTATTTTTATCGCGGCAAGTCGTGTTACTTATCTCAACTTTTTTATTTTTGTATCACAACTTTTGCATAATAATATCTGGACTTGTCAAGATATTAAGTTGACATGTCAATATAATTTTATGTCGACTAAAGTTATGTCGGTGTCAGAAATAAGCCACCATAGTTATATGGTGTTTTTCTAGAATCTATTTATAGTGGCTTATTTCTGACATTGACATAATTTAAGTCGACATAAAATTATTTCAATATGTTGACTTAATACCTTGACAAGTCGAGATAATATCATGAAAAGTTGATGTAATAACACGACATGCCGCCCTACTTATGTTAACATAACTTCTAATCACGATCCGTGAGATTCATTTTCTAAAATTCCATTCCTTTTAGCTGTAAAAAACGGAATCCTCTAACCGGTTGCTCAATGTTTATCGATGATTAAATTATGAGCCGGGAGCATGCGCACGGATGTACGGAAACTCCAGTAAATCGAAAGTGAAACCTGACAAATTGTATCAATTGTCCGTCATTGATATCCAGATGTATTCGCAGTGGTGTTATGTATCCCTTACTAAGGCACAAATGACAAATTCAATGAAGTTCTTTGTTTTATTTATCTATCGTATTTCACCGTTTTGTAAGTCCCGGTTTTTCATGACGTAAGCATGTTCTAATATTAGATCCCACATGCTACATCTCGCTGGGAAATTATTGTTGTTTCTGTATTTATTCGAGCTTTTATCGTTTAACCAAATGTAACATTGTTGATTCAGAACATCATTAGTTAGATCAGCACAGTTCTAATATTTTCCCTTGGAAAACTTAATGCAGCTTTAAGTCGACATGTTGAGATAATTTTATGTCGACTAAAATTATGTCGATGTCAGAAATAAGCCACCATAGACTAGAAGTTTATCGAAGAAAAAACATTAATAATAAACATGATTTATGTAATGGCTTTATAATTTTTAAAGTACGCTGGATATCGTTTTTTTTATAAAAATTATTTTCATTGATTTAGGAAAACATGAGAAAGCGTTATTCATCACCATTAACGTTTTATATAAGTTTTGTATTTGCGTTTTCTGTTACATAAAAAACTCGAATCATGATTTGATAAAAGATAATATTTTAAGCCGTATAAGTTAGTTGTTTTATCTCTACGATCGTTTTTCAAGAATTATACTAGAACCTTGAATCATTTCTATTATTGTTATCTGTAGTATTTTTGGATTATTAAGGTCTTTTTTATTATTTTTTTCGAAAGAGAATAAAAAGTTCAAACAAGTAAAAAAAAAGACTTTTTCATGCCTTGTTGGAAGAGGTTAACAATATCCCTATGAGAAGGATAACACTTATGGGTTAAATGGAAAGTAAAGGAAAATAAGGGCTGTGACAGCTGCGGGAGGCGGACATACCCGGTACTGAGAACTAAACCCCGATTTGAAATTACGTTTTTGTGGGGTATCGACCAATTGGTTCAAATAACTCTTAAAGTAAAGTTCGAAATCCAGTGAAATTTTCAGAAATATTTTATGAAAGACAGTTTTTGATAAACAAAATTTAAAACCATTTATATAATTAACCATAAATCATCCCTAAGTTTTACCCTGTGTTTTTTTTCCGTTGTGTATATCAAAATAATGAAAATAGTTTTAAGTTAAGCGTATTTTAAGTAAACAAGAAGGTTTTATACAAATTGAGCTAAACCATTTTAACATTGAATGTTCAATCATTGTTTTTATTCGTTTTAATGCGATATAACTAATAAATCAATGTTTTCCCAACTGAACACTTTTTTATGTGCATTATGCATAGGGGTAAGATATAATACTCAAATTGCCATCATGAACATTTAGTAAATTTAAGTCTCAAAATAACTGCTTGTAAAACAATAAATACAATTAGAATGTTGGTTTGAAAAACCAATAACAAGTTTCATTTACATAATCTGCCAATCTTTTTCGTCCCAAGCAGTAGTCACATTTCTCTTTTCAACTTTGCAATCGAGGCCGCAAATATTATGAAGAACCTGTTATACACATGTACTTTGGCGACTAGTGGCTAAAATATCGATGGTAACAATGTTTTACTTATCTAAATAATGAAAAATGACCTAGTTAAAGTTATTTATTTTACAAGTAAAACAAGACTCAAGTGAAAAATAACATTGTGCAAATTGAGCTAGAGCAGATGAATATTGAATGGTTAATCATTATTTATTTAATTTGATTTGCGATGAAAATAATAAAACAATATTTTCCCACATGAACAGATTTTTCTGTGTATCATGAATAGGGATTAGTTATAGTACTCAAATTGCAATCTGTAACATTTAGTAGATTAAAGATTGGTAAAACTTCCCTGTAAAACAATAAATACCATCAGTATTATAGTAAAAATAGGCATTTATTTTCATTAGATACGATGCATCAAGTTTTATTGTATTGTTACAAAACCATTTATCTTATTTTATCTTGTATTTTGAAATATAACCAATCGAAAAATATGATAGCTATGAAATTTAAATTGATAAAACAAAAAAGTTATTGGAAATCCTAAACAAAAATTAGAGAAAAAACTTTTTATTTTATTAAAAATATTGACCAAAATAAGATAAGAATAATATTCTAGTGATTACTCGATCGATCTACAAAAAATGTAGTGACAAACAGATTGTTGTTAAAGGTGACTAAATGATTAACGATATTCGTTACCTGATTAACATTTGATTTACGGATACATTTAATAAAAAAAGAATTTTTTAAAGTGAGTAAGTGGTAACCTTATTAACGGATGACTAAAGAATCACTTGTAGTGACTAAATAATGATTCAGTCATAGTGAAATACGCGTTAACATTCAGTCAACCCAACTAAGTAATCGATCATACTATATTATGCATTGTGAGAATAAGATAAATGATAATTCCCTACAAACTAATACGTTGCTAAGAGATCAGTTATTTTTCATTTATAGTTGACACTGACAAACATTTGTGACTTACTTATCAATGATAGTCATTTTTTAATAATGAGTCACTAACTAATGAAGTTGCCTACTGATCATTAATGGTAACTTGCTGTTGAATGATAGTGACTAACGAACAAACAAAAAAAGTGATTAACGGATCAATAAAATTGACATACGGATAAATAAAAGTGACATATGGATCATTTAGTGACTAACGGATCGATGATAGTGAGTTAGTGATTACCAGGTCAACAATAGTTGCTTACTTAAGTTAATACTGCCTTACTGACCAGTGGTAGTGACTAACGGATTAAAGATAGTAATTAGCAGATTAACGAATGTGACCATATGAAAGTGACCTACAAATCAACAAGTGATTAACGGATTAGTTGCTTACTAAACATTAAAGATGGCTTATTGACCAATGATAGTTACTACAGGATTAATGAAACTTACTTACAAATTAACGAGTGACTTGATCAATTATATATCATAAGTAATATAAAACACAAATATAATCAATATATTTGTAAACTAACGAAATTGGATTTAACACATAAGGGAGAGGAGGCGAAAGGACTCTTTATCATGTTGTGATTGATCTGTTTTTTTGCAAAATAATCATTTCAAATTTGTTTGATGTGATGTAGGCGTAATATCAACATAAATCTAGTAATTTTTCAGCTTAAAAAGCATTGCTTAAACTTGTCAAAAAATTAAAAAGAGACAAAAAAGTATTATACCAAAATGCTTAATGTTCCCTCAGGATTAAAACGCTTTTAAATATTATACTGTTTAAGTAAAAATTCTTCAAAGAATTCTATCTTATGATTTTTCAACCTGCGTATGTGCCAAGCTTTTATCCGTTTTAAGAGAGAAGACTTTCATGTTTTTTTTAATCTATGGCTATTCATATTAACTAAATTTTAACTCGACCATTCTAAAATCTTTTCTAAAATTGGTGTTTTACACCAAACGCATTCGCATTTCCATTAATCGACCGTTAAATACTAAATATAAAAAAAGCAAATACAATGGAATATTTCTTCTCAACTTCTTGTTGAAAACATTCGATGTCATCAGAAAACTACATCGTGTTCTCCATCAATGGAACTGAGTAAATCTAATCTACAATAGTTTATTTCACTGAAATTTCTCCCTTATCGACCGAAAACATATGCTATGTTATACTATCGTTCTCAATGTAATTCCATGTACATCTTAAATTATTCCAAAATTGCGAATTTGAATAAAAATTGAAAAAACTACTTAGTTGCGCTGATGGAAATCAGATTTCTAAAAAGTATGATGTTTAAATATATTTTTTTGATTTAAAAAGATACACGTTCCTGTTTTAAATCATTTAAAAAAATAAACCCGCTTTCATTAATTATAGAAAAAAACTAAGGTAGTTTTTTTAATGTTGTTTAACAATTGATGATGTTAAATAAAATTCTTATAAGCATCTTAATTAGAAAGGGAGAATACATTATGATATTATGATGAAGAAGAAAGACAATAACGATTTTAAGATGACTGAAAATCTGTACAACAATGTTTGCTTAAACTCCGTTCTAGTACCAAGTGAAGCCAGTAAAAGTGAGGTATAATATTCTATGGTGGTGATGACAATGATGACTCTAACGGGTTATCCAAACAATGTTTAACCAAAACTCCATACATACGAGCTTAATGTAAGGGGAACAAGTTGTTGACTACTTTTGAAATGATTGACAAGCTTAAGGGTTCAATTTTAAGACTATATCTTAGCTGAGGGAACTTTCCGTTCATGATAGCAAATTTATTGTTTTTTAAAATGTAAGAATTTTGATTTGTGGAAAATGTAATAAAAACATGCCTAACTATTACATAAGGCAAATAATCAAAACAGTAGCGAATCTGAAAAAAAATGTCGGATATATTTGAATTCCCATAGTCTCATGTTCCTTTTATTCTCAAATTTTATTGATATTGAAAATATCTTTAAGAATTTAAAATAAAAAACTTGTTTGTTTTTAAATTGCAAAGTTTAAATACTAGATTCAATTGTCTTTGAATCGAGCGTGTTATTCATTTTCTTTTGCACGGCAATGCTATTTATTGCACTATAAACGCCAATTCTAGAAAGTTCAATGGTTAAATAATATAATAAGGTCATTTTTGGGTGATTGCAATAAAATCAATTTACGTGATATTTGTTTACAATTTTTGGTATTTTTCTAGATGGAAGTTCACGTGTATAACTAATTTCGCCAGCTTTTAAAGTTTTTACTTTGTTTTTTGGATTGTGGTTTGGACAAGGACTTGTTTGTTTGTTTTATTTATATCTAGAACAATAAATATTATTAAAATCTTATTTAAAAAAAATGTTTTATTTGACTGAATCCATCAAGCTTTTCTATTCTTACACAACAAGAATTAATATTTCATTGTTTATCTTGAATTACATCCAACAGAAAACCAGAGGGCAATTGATTTTTTTTATTGATAAACCAAAAACTTAGAAATCCTTCGCAAAATTTTATGAGACTTTTTATGTAATTTAAAACATTATAGAGCAAACGAAATAAGATAAGGATACCATTCTATTGATTATTAGATTGATTATACTGAAGTCGTTGTTAAAGGTGACTAAGTGATCAATGTTAGTCTTTTCCCGATTACTAGTTTACTTCCGGATGAATTTTAGTGACAAAGGGCTGGTTTAAAGTGACTAATTGATCAACAATAATAGTACCCTTTATAAAGTATAGTGACAAGATAATTAATTATAGTGACATACTTGTTAAATAAACGATCAATCAATTTAACCAAGAAATGCATAATATTATTGTATGGACTGTGAGAAAAAGACCAATGATACTGACCTACGGATCATAAGTAACCAATTTATCAATTATAGTTGCTTACTTATCACTGATACTGGCTAACTGACAAATGATTGAGACTAACAGATAAACGAAAGCGCCTAACAGATCAATGATAGCGCCTAACAGATCAGTGATAGCACCTAACAGATAGTTGCTTACAAATTCTGATAGTGACTTACGAATGAATTATAGTAACTAACGGACCAATGGTAGTTACCTTTGCATTAACAAGTCACTAACGATTCAAAAATTGTTTATAACTGATCGTCAATAGTTGTCTAACTGAATTAATAAATCAGTAACAAAAACATAAAGGTGACTTGCATATCAACGATAGTGACATAAGGTTGAATGATTTATTACATACCTTAAAAATGAAAACAAAAAAGAGCATTAACGATCGTTATTCTTATATACAAAAGTTGCTATTAAACCTGTGGGGGTTGAAAAAACGACTGCTTATCATTTTTGTGTTTGATTAAATTTTGCAATTGCCTTATTTTAGTTTATTCCATGTGATGTAAGTTTGGAATCTACTTCAAATTTTTCAGCTTTTTAGTTTAAGTGCCAAAGCTTAAACTTGAACAAACATCACAGAGATGAAAGTTATGATCAGAACAAAATGTTTGAAGTTCCCTTGGGACTAAGACGCTTTTTAATATTAGACGGTTTAAAATAAAAATTCTTTAAAGGGTTCTATCTAATGAATTTTCATTTAGTATTATGTGTCAAGCTTTTATCAATTTTAAGAGTAAGCTTTCATGATTTTTCTAGCTAAACTGAACTTAGATTTAATTTCTTAGCTATTAATATTACAATGCTTACTTAAAGTTGTGTATCACATGAAATTTAATCGCTACCTCTCTAATCGACCTGAAAACAGCAAATGTATTGCTTCACAATCTACGGAAGAATATTTTTTGACAGTAGCAGTTCCGTTGTCTTTTTATAGGTTAGCAAAAAAATTCAATGTACAAATCCAAACTTCACTGAAGCTCCCAATAATTGACCGAAAAACTGTTTTGAAGTAGTAAAGTTTATCGTTATTCCCAAACTCGACCAGAGAACACGTGGCGTACCAAATTTAAATTCTCAGTACATTTCCTCTGATCCAGCGGTTGGAATTGATTATCAAAGGTAATTTTAAAAAAAACCACTAGATTGGCAAAAGTAAACCCAATTAAGACTTTCTGTTAATTGCCGACCCGTCTGCTACTTTGATCACCCCATAGAGAAGAAACACACAGTAAGCAATAGCTTATGTAGATACATAGAAATGTTACATGTTCTGTAAAAACTACTCTGCGGTTGCTACGTATTCTTGGAAATAAAAAACATTATTTTCATTTATTGCTGTGAAGTTAAACTATTTTAATAGGTAAAAATTAAAACATTACATTGATACAATTTCCGCATAATAAAATCTGGAATAAATAAATATTAAAGACAGTCGAAGTGAACCTTTCTTCTAATGACCTAGGTGGCCATTAAAATAATCTTACTCGTCACCTAAAAATGGTAAAATATTTTAGTCGGGTTATATTTGCAATTAGTTAACTGTGAAATTTATATGTTAACCTCTTTGAATTTTTTTAAACCAAAGTCTGAATAGAACCACCATGTATCTGTAGTTTAAATGTATTGTATGATACTTTGTGAAAGTACATTTAGTCAATACACAAAACTTGTGATTTCGATATGTCGTATAGTTTTAACACCAGTTTTAACTACTAGTAACATTTTTTGTCATGTGGCAAAAGGTTGTAATTAAAACACATCCCAAGAGTCAATTAAAAAAAACTAAGAAGAAATTAAAAACAATATGTCACATGATTCCATAAAAATAAGAATTTTAAAATAAATAAAAATCTATTAAAATTAAAATTAATAATAAAAATTTACATGATGAGCCTGCATCAATGGAAATTTGATTAAAAAAATATATGCTGCTTTATTTTTGCTTCGTTAAAAATAGAAAAAAAGAACAATTTTATTTTAACGCTATTTTCATTAAAACCGTAAATTTTGATCAATGATGTTGAATAAAATTCTGATAAACATCTTGTAATTTCAATAATTAGAAGAAAAACATGAAATGTAAATGTCTTAATTTTCAACAAAAAATACAAGCGTATGTGACTATAAAGCTATCATTGTCTTCCACAAAAGACTATTTAATTCAACAAATTAACATTCATGTGCATCAAGAAAAGTTTTCACACAAGATTAACTTGTAAACGTATTGAAAATTTTTAACCCAACAGAAGAAATACATATGTAATTTAATAGAATTGCATCTTTAGAAACAACAAATTATTATTAACACGTGAGGCAAATGAAAGATTTACTTTGAAATTCTTTGAGTATTATAATGAAGGACACTAACAGTGATACAAAGCTTTGGCTTTTGCTTACATTGAAATTTGTACCAGAAAGTTTACTTTAAATTCTGTACAAGCAATTGTAAGTGAAATACTTTGGAAATATTCGACCTAGGTGCAAGATAAAATCTGTATTTCAGCAGGGCAATTCGTCATATAACAGTAAGATTAAATTTAATCATTGACCTAACCAAATTTTATTTTAAATTAAAAAAACTTCTTTGAATTCTTTTGTACATAGAGCAGATTTTAACACCTAGAATGTTCTAAAATATATGACTATACAAAAAGTATATTGTTTTCCAGATTGTTACCAATTTTAATCTTCGTATACAGCTGTGACCTTCATCTTTTGATCTTATGATCACAAAAATATATTAAAATGATTCCAATATCTATATATACATGACTTTGCAAAAAGTTTTTAATTTTTAAGATAATAACTAATATCAATTTTTATACAGCTGTTACCTGGATCTCCGAACTTATTACCTTAAATCATATATCAAAATAATCATCATATGAATAACTACAATACTTAAACACTCATAAAGAAATATTTTTCAGATAAATAAAATTTTCAGTCTTTTGAAGCAAAAGAAAACATTTCAGGGGCAACAACTCGTACATGAGTTATCATATTGTTACGAAACTTGGTACCTTGTTAGATTTTGTATGTGGAACATTGCAATATATTATATCTTGTAGTTGTTTTTACTCAATAGCCTAAAACTACAAAAGTCACAAATTAGGTCAGAACATTAACATTTGTCTTTGACCCCATTTTCATGATTATTCAGAAAAAGTCAATTTGAAAACCACACGCCATTATTTGTTCAATTAGTTAAGTAATAATCATTAAAGCCGGTTTTTGAAATTTTTAAATTGAACGCAAAAATGCGTAACAACATTTTTGACAGAATAATTAAAATAAATACTTTTTTCTCCCATTGTCGGGTTCGGGGAAGATTTTTTAAAAGATATTTACACCCCTAGATCACCTTGAACCAGTTTTGGTAGCCATGGGAACGCTGTGTATAAACTTAATTGGACTGATCCATATACGCTTCTGATCAAGTATCATTGAAATTTGTCTAGCAGTTTTGGAAGAGAAGTCAAGAGTATGTGATAAAAAACGCACGGAAGCACACGCATGCACATACAAACAATGTGCTTTGCCATAAGGCCATATGACGTCTTGTCAGATGAGCCTTAAACTAATTGGGCACATAAAAATTTTTTCCTTATTTATCCTCAAAGAAAACTTGAATTTTGACAAAACACTGCAAAACAGATTTAAAAAACAAAAATCTCATTTAGAATAATTTTATACAGGCGGGATAGTAATAAAGACAACCAACCTCATCTGAGGTCAAAAAAGTGTTCAAGTGTTCAAGACAAAAGATTAGTAAATCTAAGTGTTGCAGAATTTTTGTGAAGAAAACTTAACTAATTTATTTCGAAAAGGTTAATTTTTTCATCGTACCTCCTTCATCATGACTTTCGTCAAATGTCCTACAGACAGCATTAGAACTGTTAATTTTGGCAAATTTATGGACTTTGAAAACAAGATTTTTTAAAATTTAGTTTGTTCCATAAACTGATAAAGTAAAAACCTATATTCTTAAAAATAGTTTCATAGGTTGTGATCTATTTTATTGAAATAACAGGTAGAGGATATCGGTAAAATTCTGCAGTGAATATCATAAAAAACTAGCAAGTATTACATATTTAAAAATATAGCGATTACAGAAAAGAGCCCTGAGAACAGCGCAACTAAACCAATATAGCTCCAATTTACACCATCTATCGTAACATCGTAAATTATATTCATAAATAATATAATTATTTGTAAATAAAAGGTCAAAATCAAGAAAATGTGTATTTAAGTGTTTTTTTGGCTTATATAATTATTAGTTCAATTGGTTAATGTAGGGAATGTATTTTTGAATTTTTTAAAATATATCTAATTTTTATTTGTGTGTGTATGCTTTGTAAAATGACACGACAAATCACGTTATTAGTGCTTACATTTTGATATATGGCTTTGATTGCCCCTCTTTCAGGATTAAAACTCATTCATACCCTTAAAAATCATTTTGATTTCTTTGAAAATATAATTTTCTGTCTTTAAACAAATTCATTTCGAAAAGATGTTGATTAATCAGCGTTTATATGATAGATTATAATCTAAAATGTCTAATAAATGATTAATGTACTCTCTTACTTGAAAATCACTCATAAACCTTAAAAGGTTTTTGCTAAACATTCTTTAAAGTAATATATCATCAATGGCATCAGATATTTTTAAATGTCTCAAGAAAAAAAACGACGTTTAAAGCAGGATATTCTTTTATGTACAGACTTTTAATTAAGGGGAATTGAAAAATAAGCTCAAAAAGAAAGATACAAATCAAGAGTAACCGGATTGGAGTAAAGCTTCAAACATGATATCCTCACTTAAATCATTGGTGAAATCATTTAAGAAATAGGAAGTGGAATAGAACTTGGATGAAAAAACTTAGACTTAGAGAAGAAAAAATAAGAAAAGTGCATTCGGACAACTATGGAATTATTTTTTTTATTAGTTTCGCCACCCCAAGGAGACTTCTGACAAAGAAAATTTTTATGAAATATTAAAGTACCTTGCTTAAATAAAAATTTCACCAAAAAAATTTAAAAAATTTTTGTCTAGATTTTGAAATATTTAATGATAGATAGATAGATAGACAGATAGATAGATAGATAGATAGATAAATAGATATATAAGACAAAAACTAATTCTAATACAAGTTCAAATAATGAAATTTTTTATACAGATATATCGAGGTCTTTTTAATTGAAGAAACCTAGGTTTCTAAACACAAATCATGAGTATTCATCAAGTATTCAACATGCTGACACAATGCATCTAAACGAGTGAGTAGGATTCGAAACAAACTAAGCAGAAAGTGGAGCTATTATGTGTTAGTGACCCTTTCTCACACTTCTGCTGGAGTAGGATTTAAACTTTGGTACTCAGAACCACTATTGCACATGCATTGACTAATCGGATATCGGTGGGTGCTTAAGAGGCATTTATTCAGTTTAAGATATATGTCTCAATATTTAGCCAGAGCGAAACTGCTATTTATAAAATATACTGTTGAGATATACAGCAGACGTAAAAAGTAAGTCCCCTTAAGTAAATAGCCTCTAATTGTCTGACTGACTGTCGTTTCCAACAATGATAAATAGAGAACATAACAAAAACATCAATAAACTATAATAATGTAATAGTTCTCTCTTTTTTTTCTTTTAAAAAAAAAGAAGACATAATTGAGATTAAAGCTAACCAAAAGATTTTTCTTTTACAAGAAATCAGTAAAAAAAAAAGTTAAGGATACAGATAGAATTAAGTAATGAAATATATATATAGTCAATTTTAGATTTTGTTATTTTTTTATCAGTTCGTGTATGTCGGGGATCTTATTTTTTATACCAGTATCGATGTATGAGTTGAATTTTAGGGACCGGTTTGTTTTTTGTTTATCAGTTTTTGTAAAGCCATACAATGTTGACTTATGTGCTTATGTTTACGTTATATCGGATATATTATTGATTTAATTAACAAAACATAATTAGGACTGATATGTATACAATTACAGCAGACATTTCATTTATTATAAGAAAAGCAAAAGGGAAAAAAACAAATGATGTCATAATTTTTTTTTCTAATGTCTTTTTCCAGGGTTTTAATGAATGGAAAAAATTAAAAGTATTTTTAAGCTTATAAATTCTCTCTAGAAACAATTAAATTTTTTGGTAAAGTTGATGACATTGCATCTTTTTTATAGTAATCTTATAAAATACTGTCTGCAATAGAGTAATAATTTCAGAACATTCAAACATACTTAGTATTTTGCAGATTAACAGTGACAAATAAGACCGAATTGAGCACACTAAATTTACTTGGCATTAGGTAAATAAAATGATAACACAACACATTGTAACACATTAATTTTGTATACTCGGCATTAGGACTATACAACAAGGGCATACTATAATACAATAGTTGTAAAAATTGCAAAAAATCTACTAAGTAGATAGGTAGGAATGACCAGACAAAAATATACTGGACATCACTAAGATAAAGAGTATTTCACAGTTTTAAATAATACTTGTAATAAGACATGCAACAAGGGCACGGACAAATAAAAGCAATATGTAGTAACATTAAAATACTTGATATGATAACGATACAACAGAATTTAGCACATAAACTATACTTGGTATGAGATAAATATATAAAAAAACACAATACAATTCAACTCATAAATTGGTATAAGACAAATATATCTAAAACACAATACAATTCAACACAAATTATAATTGATATAAAACAAATACATAAAAAACAACACAATTTAAAACAACAATTAAACTTGGTATAGGTCACATACAAAAAACGTACATCACCATTCAAAACAAAATGTACATGGTATACGCAAAAAACAAAAAGGATACGGCACATAAATTATACTTAAAAAAGGAAAATAACGACACGATACTAAATATACATAAATTTTATTTGAAATAGAGAAACAACAAAGACAGGGTACATAAAGTATACTTGAAGCAGGACAATAACAAGGACATTGCAACTTTAAAACCTTGTCTTCCATTAGACAAAAAAGTTTTGTTTTCATATAGGTTATTTTAATCAATTGAGTCGTGTCATGGAATATTCTCTTGTTTTCTATTAGAAAGACAACAAATTTCTTTACTTGACTGCCGAGACAAACCATTACATTTTACTTAGAAAAAAGCCTTCTTTTCATTTCGAAGTATAAATTACATTTATTTTCCGAATAAAAAGTGATTTAATGAGGTGTTGCAGCAATGCAGCGCCAAATGTTTGTCAGTGTTAACCGTTTCTTTTAGACCTCGTTTATGAAAACTATAAAAATTATATGAGTTGGTAAACATCGTAAATCAATAATTACAGTAGTAAATCTGTAATAAACTTATTCCCCCCCCTTCTTGGAGGACATTTTAGGGTGCACAAGCTTTTATTGTAAGCAGTATACATAAGTGGCAGTGTACATGGTAATGAAATGACCTTTTGAAGTTAAAATTAATACGGGTTTTTTACCGGTACTATCTGAGATGCATACATCTATCAAGTATGATGTGTTTAAAGCTAAAACAAATAATGTTTAATTGCACAAACATATAGACCGTCAAACAGGTTTGTCTGTAATTCTAAATTATAAATTTTTATCAATATTATCATATTCAATGAACCTGATTATATATGTTATATCAGTAATTAATTTGATCAACCTTTATAGAGATAATGAACGTAAAGCAAATAATTGGAATTTTTCTAAGTCCAAGGGGGATTACTCTAACAAAAGTTCCTCGATCGTACCCAAAACAGAAATTGACATAGATATTCTTATGATAAGTCGGTATACCAAATTATCATTTCAGTATGTGCAACCTCTACAAAGAAAATGAATGGAAACTGCAAATAATTGGAATTTTTCTAAGTCCAAGGAAGAAACTAAGTCAAAAATTGCTCGATCGTTCCCAAAACAGAACTTGACCTAGATATTCTATTGATAAATCTGTATACCAAATTTCATTTCAGTATGTGCAACCTCTGCAAAGAAAATGAACGGAAACTGTTTTGTGGACCGACAGACAGCAGCAAAGCAATATGCCCTCCATTCTTTAAAGGGGGGCATAAAGAGCTTTAAATGAAAACATTTCCTTACCTTAAAAATAAAAAATTCAGGAAAAATTTAACAATCCGTTTAAAAGTGCGAAGAATATTGATTACACCAGCAATGTAAGGTATTTAGTTATGACAATAATATAAATTTGAAATCTTTAGTTTAAAGGAATGTATATTAAATGATTAACAAGATAATTTTTTTAAATATAAATTTTACCTTTATAACAATAAAAATATTTTTTACCACATTGGGAAATCAAATACCTGTATAACAAGACCGCTTGTGATTAACATCAGTGCCTTTCAAAGTAAAACAAATTATAATCTGTAGTCAATGTATGCTTTTCTTCTGTTTTTGATTTATTTTAAATTATGTGCTTGTCATGTTGTTGGATGCATTTGCGGTTATCAAGTTATGAAATTCGCTTCTATTTTTCAAAAAATGTCCATTCCTATATGGAAATTAAACCAAGGCCATTTTATTTTATTGTTACTCTCATTAAATCCGCCAATGGTCTTTAATGTTGTTGAATAAAAGTCTTATTTGCTATTCGTTATTTCGATTGAAAATGGAAATTGACTGGAAAACAGTGATATATATGTTTTTCTTTAAATAGAATTCTAATAAATGTTTTTAAAATAAACATAAAAAGAAATTTAAGTAGCAATCGATTGACTAACAATGTTTGATCAGTGCTTAATTACAAACAAATATAATAGAATAAGTAGACAAATAATGATGTTATCGAGACCCCCGAGACAAAACGAACATAAAAACTATCAATTATGAGTATGAAAGAGTATGTTTAGAAGTATTGGTTTTCAAAATGGCACCGGATATATTGGAAAAATTGCTAACATAAGGTAGATTTAAAAAATGCTAACATAAGATGGATTTAAAAATTGCTTACTTGAGGCAGATTTAACAAGTGATGTATTTAAGATATGTTAACTAAATCGTATTTAAAATGGTAATTTTTTATGACAGCAGTTACTTATGTGTTGGTACTTATAAAAAAGATTTAACTATAATCAGTTTTTTGAAAGGTATGTAGTGAAGTGATTGTGTTTAATGAACATGTTAAGATTCCTTATCTTATTTTTGGCGGTCAGTTCTGGGATGGTTGAAGCAACCAGAATACCCAACCAAATCGATCATTAAAACTTTCTTATGCTTAGATCTGCTCGAGACGGATTTGAATCTAGACGATGAGTGGTACTGTGATTCGTAGGGATGTGCTCTCAGCCACTCGGTCTCCGAGCAAGCAAGCAAGCAAAAAAAGTAAAGATAAGAAAAGAAAAGGAAAAACAAAGAAAGAAAATGGACTGTTTTGACAATCTTAGTGATTTTTTATTCTTACAACTACGCATTTTTTACTATTCATAAATTAAGTATTAATTTTTCTTACTTTTATTTCTATCCTTGTCGAATTTGACATTTAAAGGCAAATATTATTTTTTTTTTTGCACCACTTAGCGTTGAAGTTTTCTTGATTCGAAAGGGAAAAAATAAGGTAAAACTACCGAAGGAAAATATAACATTATACTTTATATGTTATAACAGAGCCTCTTGATACTTCGGCAGCAATAATTTAAAAAGAAATGACCTGGAATTCGCAAATATATCAGAAAGTACTTATTAAAATAAATTTCTTTTTCTAATTGACCTAACAATTTAATATTTTAACATGAATAAAGGGATTATTTTGATAAAAAAAAATGGAATTTTTTCTACGTTTGATGGCAATGTTGTTTATGCATCGTGCTATGTTATCTTCAGGATGCTCAAAAAATATTTCCTGTGTTTTTTTTTAATATTTCTGATAATTTTTGTGTCCAGAAGGCTACCTTTATGTTTTTCATTCTTTATCTTTTCAATGTCAATATCACATGTAATTTATCCAGTTTTAAAACTTTTAAAAATTGCAATCGATATTTTTTAATAACTGAAAGTTTAACATGGACAATTTCGTATAAAAAGAACATGTGATATAATGTTAGAAGACTGACTTTTTTTATTATTACAGGTTCATTCACAACTTTCTCTTGCCTTACACGCCAAATCATTTAGCAAGTAAGCGTCTTTGATATAAATTTTACAGTTACTAATATCTTATTGTCTTTTAAGCGATTTTTAAAAAAAATGTATACAATTTTGCCATCTGCTTATTCAATTTTCTTTCTCAGTCATTGCACCATACAACAATATAAGCGTATTCCTTCTTGTATCTTTCATACAGTTTTTCAAAAAGAGGGTTGCCTATAGCGCTGGTCGACCAAGAAAACCACAGAAGATTAAATAAAAAAGCTTAAAGCCAATGCAAACAAGAAAAGTTTCACCACATGGAATAAACAAAATGGCTTATAAATATGTGTTTTCAAGTTTGAAGATTCTAAATGTTTTGATAGAATTGTAAAACAGCTGTGAGTATAAAAAACAGTACTTTATCATAAAATCAATTCCGTTTTCAGGATTTCCAATACAACTTCTTAACAACCATTCATTAACACTAAGCAAACACATATTCTTTGATTATAGGTCTGGTGGAGGAAATGTTAATCGTGATTTTTCTCCTTTATCTATTATGTCCTATGTATGTAGCATATGAGAACAAATGTTACTATCTTTAGCGGCTGTTGGATGATTGAAGTTAATTGTAATCATGTCAAAATGACTAGATTTTTTTTTTCGAAAAATCTCATTTCCCTAGATATTCTGTTTTCTGAAAATATTACTCATTAACTGTCATCGCTATAGTAATTTCGGATATTACTACTGTCTGTAACATACATTTTATTTGAAATAATTTACAAATGTTATACTGTTGAGGACTTACTAAGTTCCATTGCTAAAGAAAAGTTAAAATCCTTTATTAAAATATTAATAGTATGTAAATTTGATAAACAAAAACAAAGGACAACTTCATTTCTTTTAAACCAACAGTACAATTATAAATATCAAAAGGATGCCTATACAAAAAAAAAAAAAAAAAAAAAAAAAAAAAAAAAAAAAAAAAAAAAAAAAAACAGTATGTAAAAACATATCTGAAATAGATGCCGTTGAGTGGAGTGGAGTAATGGTGTTTTACGCTCCAGTCAAGAATATTTCACATATTTCGAGGCGGTCAGTTCTGGAATGGTGGAAGAAACCGGTATGCTCGGAGAAAACCATTAACCTTCGGCAAGCGAACTGACAAACTTTCTCACACAAGAATCTGTTCCGAGTGGGATTCGAACCCAGGCGGTGAGAGGCACTGTGATCCGTAAGAGCGCGCTTTAGACAACTCGGCCAACGAGGCCCCGGATGCAGTTGAAATTGAAATGGACAAAATGCAAAAATCTACAAAAAGATCGTAACTTATAAATTATTCTTAGTCTAGACTTAAAAAAGCCATCAAAAAGTTCGTATGCCTTAACCACAAATTGTTAATTGTTAAAGTCGCTTTATCCAAACTTATCCTGAATACACTACGTCCCATAGTTCATTCTTGAATTTGTTTTCGCACGTGGCGGGTATAACTTGCTCGACAGGGTGAAGTTGAGCCTTCAGAAGTTATTCTGTTAAGCTAAATTAGCAATTTTTCAAGTTTTTTATTTGCTTTTGCGATTGTGTGTGATTAGTAGATTGTTTCTAGAAAAACCTCCTCAATGTTATTTTGTTTAAGGATAGCTTGGGATGCAATTTTCCTCCATCCGGGTTAGATAAATCTATCTCATTTCACAATAGGGTTGGGAGCCTTTCAGTCGGTAACTCCATGGTTGTTTTGATTAGTTTTTGCACGACCATTCTAAAACTGAACGCCTATATTTGAAAAAAAATTAATTAAGGTGTAAAATATATTTAATCGAAGTCACTCATTTAATATTTGTTTATTAAATTAAACCACCGACAACATTCTTTGCAGTTGGATATATTAAGAGTAAACAGACGAAATATGCTTACATTAGATTAAAAATAAAAAGTTAAACGATAGAAAAACGATAATTTGTAACCAATAATCGAGCCGGATTGGAAAAAGAAAATGTTTTGCTCGTTATGTTTTACAACGACGGGTTTCCTTGACCGAATCGCTTAATGACTTTAAATCTTGGCAATGTCCAATTATTTTTGCTCTTGATTAAAACAAGTATTGCTTTCTTCTCAAAATAATACTGTTGACTGTATCTAGTCTTATAATTTCTTTTTGCAGCTGTTAATTTTTTCCCGTCGAATGAGTTACATAATACAAATAAACTCCGTCGATATAAAATTGTAATTGACAATTTACCATTTAAAGGATCGATTTTTTGATAAAAGAGATGTTTACATGAACCTAGACTAGAAATAAAAATCACTTGTTGGATCCACGATAAGCATGTCAATTACAACACAATATTTATTCATTTAAGTGTAAAAATAATTTAGAGACTGGATGAATAAGACCAAATACAAATTTAATAAACGGAAACATGATTTGTTAGTCATTATAATCAAAGGCGAGTCAAACTTAGGTAAAAATCGTATTCAGAGTTCAATTAATTTTGCTTTCTTTTAAGTTTTATTATAAATTTTGTTTTCACTTGAAGGACCGTTTTCTTTAACATGTATAATCGTAAAAGTTAAATGATTAAAAAGAAAAAGATTGAGCCACAATTATATTATTTTAAGTGTGTCTACCGCTTAGTTCGAAAAAAAAATCAATGTGACCTCATTAAAGTTAACACGTGACTCTGAAGGCCCACGAAACCAAAATTTATTTGAACAAAAATATAATATCGTGAAAATATTGTGTAGTAAACTGATAACGCTAGTAAAAAATTCAATATATATAATTCAACACAAGTTGATCGCATACAAGTATCTTCAGCTCGTGAGCTGGAGGTTGTTGTTTTAAAGGGGGCCTCGGTGGCCGAGTGGTCTATAACGCGTGCTTACGGATCACAGCGCCTCTCACCACCTGGGTTCGAATCCCACTCGGGGCAGATCCTAGTGTGAGAAAGTTTGTCAGTTTGCTTGCTGAAGGTTTATTCCGGGAACTCCGGTTTCCTCCACCATCCCAGAACTGACCGCCTCGAAATAAGTGAAAAACTCTTGACCGGGGTGTAAAATACCATTGCTCCACTCCAATCCACTCGTTGTTTTAAACCCCCAGCTGTGTTAGAATAAGACTTTAATTTTGAAATACTGCTTTCTCCGCTTGGTGCTCGGCAAAAACGGAGTGTCCAATGGTTTGCCCGGTGCTTGTGTTTTTTAACACACTTTCTCTGTGAGCTAACGTCTTACCAAAAACTCAGAGTAAATGATATCCGTTGTATGATTGTATATAAAATTTTATAAACATGTTACGGTTAGGCAGTGATGTTGTCTATATAAATGCTACATTATAAAAATGTATATTTCCCCGGGGTACCGTAAACATTGATTATATTGGCCTGGCTGCTTCATATATTTAATTAATGGCACATACCTCAATATAGATAAATCAAACATTGCATTGAATATTGATGTCTGAACTTTCAATTTGTCACGTTTCTGGAAAAATTAAAAACCAAGTTGTTTTGACATTTTATTTGCTTTTTAATTTTAGGACAATAAGTTGACGTTTTTTTCGTTAGTAAAATGATCAAATTACACCACTCGACACCATTTTGCAATGTAAGTCTAAATATTTTATTTGAGAACTTAGAGAAGACCTAACGCTTGGACAAAAAACATATGCAATGCAATGCTACACATGGAAGTAACAATCTGTTAGCGATGTTGGTAAAAAGACCAGTGTGGATAGTAAAGTCTGCATTAGGCAACAACTGGATGATGTACTGCCATTCTGTTTATTCATTAATCATGGCTGATCATAAAACCTATTCTTTGCCACAGGTATTAATGCAATTCCACTTCATTTAAACATGAAAGAAAAATTCTCAAAAATAAAACGCCCTTGATATTTCATAAAAACATTTGAAATTAAAAGACATACATCAATGAAATTTGCAGACGCGGGCAAATGCTATACGGAATATTCATATAGCTTGTTTCCTATTTGCAGTCACGTTCAAAACCCAACAGTATATATTTATTTGGTATTTTGGCACAATGCTGTCAATTAAGGACGAACCAAGATAGAAAGGCGTTTATCATTTATCAAAATAAAAAGAAAAAGAAATTAAAGATTAATAATAACTGTATATAAAATGAAACATTATTATTATAACTGTGATACATTTACTGCTCGTCCAAAATATTGGAAATACGGTCTAAATTTTTCTATGTGTTTCTAGAAAATAACATTAACTCTTTACCATCGACAGTTAAGGTGAATGAGGAATGATTAATTGATAATTAGAATTATAGTAATTTAGCTATCCTATATGATTAATGTGAAGTTAAGTTATAGGTTTAAGATCAAATAAATTTTCTAAAACATAAAAAAAATTACACATAAAATATCAATACCATTAGTGAGAATTAATTTGTTTTTTTTTCATTTCTGTATTCATTCAATATAAACCCATCATTATAAACAAGGAACCAACAAAATGCAAACATATGGCAAACGACATATATATATATATATATATATATATATATATATATATATATATATATATATATATATATAACAAAAATGTGTATATTGCAGCAACAAGCAATACATTATAACATATAACATGATGCTATTTATTATTCGTTTTATTATTTTATTGTATTCCTCGCCATCTAGTAAAATTGATAATTTTTTTCGTGCTGCAAGCTGCATATAGGTATTGGCAATAAATATTAGCATTTAAAGTAATTGCTGATTTTTTTGTTTGCTACGCCTGACTGAATACGTTTTATCACGTAATTTTGTCACTGCCTTAAATGTATTATAATTCTACTTATTATCTGAGTATAAACTTATGAGTTAGCAATTTTGTTACTTATTTGGCTTGAAATAACACCAAGTTAAATAAAAGGCAAGAAAACCTGTACTTCGCAACAAAAAATAGAACGAACATGATAAATTAAAGATATTGACAACCAAGTGTTCAATCCTGTTTTTTTTATTCTCAGACTGGCTCTGGAATTATAAATCAGTAGTGTGCTTATAGATCTTTTGTAGACCTCAATTATTCAATTTTTTAACAACCAGTGTCCAATAAGTACGAAAAATTAATAAAATCCTTATTACACCAAAGAATGGTTTTTACCGTGGATAAGAAAATAAAAAGTAAAGGTGTCTAGACTAAACGTCAAAATAAATCGTCTGCAGGAAAAACTATTCTGAAAGTCGTCTCAAAAGATTTGAACTAACTTTCTTACCTCACACTAGCTTTGTAAAGAAAAGCTAAAATTTCATTTTCAGAACCAAAAACTAAAATTATATAATCTTTCAGTTCAAGAGTGTTTTTAAACTTCCAGAAACAAATTTATATTAGCTATTATTTTATAAGTTTAAGTTAAATGTTTACACAAGTTGTGAGAGGCTCCTATTTTTATCTTAATCCTTTTCAATTCAGTTGTGTAGAATGATTGCTCTTTTGAAATATAAACTGCTTTATACTGCTAACTAGGCAGCAGATTTTAATGACATCTAAATAAAACAATGACAAACATTTTAAGACACTTATAACAACTGCAAATAAAATCCTAAGCTTTTTTGGTTTCATAAAATATTCAACAGATTAACTGTGAATACATCACCAAAACATCTGCTTGAATTTACTAAGGGCTTAAAACGTTAATGATAATGTTATCTCTTTGTTGTTGTATCCAAAGAAAGAAAGATACTCATTTTAGTTTCAAGGTTGACTTGTTTGTCATAAATGATCAGGAGGAACTCCAAGTATCGTTTAGAAATCCTAATTATGAAAATGTTAGTGTTCCCTTATTAAACGCCATAGAACATTGCCATCCGTCACATCTGTCATATACCATTTTTTGAATTTAATCATAAAATACATTCAAAAAATGGTATATGACACGTCGATTAATCATTGACGATGGTCACGTGACAAAACTCAGTGTGCCGGAAAGGGAAATAATTCTTATCAACAGAAGGTTGCAACCAATCAAAATATTAAGCATTATTCTTGTCCAATGATTAGTCGAAATAACAATAATGAAAAATGTTGCTATATATTAAGTCGGATATGTATTTATAACCGATTTACCGATATTTTAAAAAATTTCAAAATTTTATCAATAAGTTTAGAATCTTGTTTGTTTTGGGAGCCCACTTGACCCGAGCTGATGATTTAATCTATTAAACTATATAATAAATAGATATGTAATAAACAATGTTCCACTTATTTCGGTATATTTGTATAATAATTTTCACACAGGTTCTTGGATATATATATATATATATATATATATATATATATATATATATATATATATATATATATATATATATATATATATATTTTTTTCGAATACGATAATTACCACATTACAAAACTCGCAAAAGTTCATTAACTGCGTATCGAAAAACTTCAATTTGTGTTAGAAAAATAGTATAGAGTCGTTAGTGAAAATATTTAAGATAAAGACACGCAATCCCACTAAATGACAGAGTTAACTTTCACTTTCAGATTTCATCACGAAATCATAATATACATTGCATTTCTTCGTATTTAAATAGAAATGGTTATGTAATTTTTTTGGCCATAAAAGTACATCACACATTACAAATAAATGCTTTTATAGAAGATGTCTTAATCCATTGTTACGCTTTATACTTCGCCAAATTAAATAGGAAATTTCACAAAGTTTTATAACGTGTCCGAGAAAAAAACTTAACTGTTTGATAAGTATTAATTGTACCCAAGACGAAAAAATCAAATCTTGAATATATACATTATATACATAATATATATAGCTTATAAGGTAACACATTTGGCTGTCATCACGATTAGATAATGGGCCTTTTGAGATACTGTGGTATTTAATGTTTGCGTTTTTAGGTCATGTTTGCATGTTTATAAAAAGTCGGTGTTAAAATCAACAATAATATTTTCACACACTAACAACAATGATATGTAATGCTGTACTCCAAGGGATTTTTTTATATAAAAATGTATATGAAAAATATATATACTTTGACATTTACTATAAAATAAAACAAACATACCAGTCCTTGTCCAAATCACAATCCTAAAAACAAAGTAAAAACTTTGAAAGCTGGCAAATTTTGTAATACACATGAACTTCCATCAAAAAAGTGAGGCCGGGTGCTCCGGAAGATTAAGCACCTATTTGATTTTAACGTTTCTCTAGGGATTACAGTCACAGCATTATCGTCGTATCAATTACAGCATTTTAAAATCTCATTAACAAATATTAAGAATCCTATATAACATTAATCGTAGAAAGTTGTTTAAAAAAGTGATTTACTCTGAAACTCGTGCTGAAAGGTAATTCATCAAATATCCCAGTCATCTACGCCAAATCAATCTAAGACAAAGGTGATTTACTGCCTGTTTGTGATATCTTACAGAAAAGACAACTAAAGGACAGCTATAAGAATATTGTGAAGCCCTATACCACTTTTTTTTTTTTTATTAAAGAGTGATATTAAAGGGTACCTGAAACAAAGGTAGTTATTGAAATATCTTGGTTGCTGTCTTATAGCAAATGGTAAAGATAAAACCAAAAATTATTGCAGTAAGTTAGGTTTTTATGCAAGGCAAAAGCCCTTATCAATGTCCCTCTCGTTGCGGTAGAGTAAACTAATGTTGATTGAATCAATGTCGGGTTTACCAGTTTAGTGCCTCTGGAATATGAAACTAGTACTACCTGTAGTGTTATGATCAGTGGAGGTTAAATGATCCGTTTTTCAGTTAATTAAAAGTCCGTTATTATATAAACGGTAGACAATGCCTAAGTTACACTCAACATAATGTAATACTGTCTCAGTGTATCGTCAACACCCGAATCTACACTGTAGCCTTCGGTTACGTTTTTAAAATTGTAATAAATTAACAATGTATCTTTTAACATAAAAGGAGGCACATTGAAATGTAAGAAATTGCTGGGTTAGTGATACAGCAACATCTAGTTTTTATGAGTGAACTTGTATTAACCATATGCTGCTTGAAATTGGTTTATATATTTATTCTTGCTTACAAATATTTTTATCAGTGCAGGTGTACTAGAATTTTATTGTAGCTCGCATCATACAACCCACTTATGATAACCTTTATCTTTATGAAAATAAATAAAATGATCAATAGATAGATAATAGATAAATAAATAAATAAATAAAAAGAACGAAATTTAAAACTAAAAATCAGTAATTTGTTGGTATGCTTGTATCATAAAAAACTCGGTATTAAACACGTAAATATTCCCAAACATCATTTCCTGTTAATTACATAGTGACGTCTACAGACCATTATCTATACCATATCTCGTCATATCAAATTATAAACTAGCTATCAGTGTTGCGGAAAATATTTTTGTGTTTATACTTATATAGTATATATACATATATGTGGGTATTTTGACTTCTAATTACTAGTATTTGTTTACGAAAATAGTCTCAGTAAGCAATGTGGCTTGTAAAATTGTTGTGATGTTTTAAAACTCGAAATAAACAACAACAAAACTCCCTATTTCGCCATTCCCGGATTAACGCCCCGTCTTGATAATTGATATTGAACGGCAATTGAAGCCTTAAAAAGCAGATGATACTGTGACTTATATAAACTATTTATGTTTATTGCGACGAAGTCTAGCATAATGAAACTGAAACTAAGTGCACTACGCAATAACAGCTAAGCTAAAGTTTATCATATTTGTCGTATAAGACCAAATGTCATTGAATGTTTGATTTTCATGTCATTACTTACATTAATCCTTTTCTGATATAAATCCATCCAGTGATGTGGTCCTCAGACTGCACTGGACTACATAATCAAAATTTTCGCACTAATATGTGATTAGACTGCAATGGACTACATTATCTAAATTTTAGTGCACTTTATGTGTGATTCTGTTAAAGTATGCTTTGTAATTCAAGTTGAATCTAAAGAAAAAAATAAGTAGAGCCAAATAAAAAGACTTCTGAACCCCAGATAATTCCCTGAACCTTCTCTTAACAATATATATGGGTCACCAAGTCAGAAGAAACCTCTCATCATAATAGGTGACTACAAGTGGAAAGTTAACTCCACTTCACCTGACTGACCAAAATAACCAGAATAATTTGATGAGGCAAAAGACATATACAAGACAACGTAACAAGTGTAGATATATGCAGAACATCGCAAGATTACTACAAAACAATAGTTCAACAAGACAAACAAGTAAAATATAATCTTATTCAATATATACGTATATAATAAAATAAAATTATTTTATTAAATGATGAGGAATGATTTTCCGAAATGTGCACATAGGACACATCAAAATTTAACAGGTATTTATGTATATATTTAGTACCCCTGACCGGGTACCGCTGCTGGTGGAGTTAACTCCCCGAGGGTATCCATAACTCAGTAGGCAGTACTTTGTGCTGTCAGAAAATATACCATTTATAAAAAATTTCAGCCGTCATAACAGGTATTTGTGTTCTATATTTTCACCCTGTCACTTCAAAGCTATTGTCGTTAGTGACTTGGTATTTCTTGGTATCCACTTCGGATTTTTTTCGAAGAGGTATTTTGAAAGGGGTCTAAATTAATGGTTAATGTTTTATCAATATTACTTTGATATAATATACGATTAAATCTTGAAGTATGCGGAATCGATAGGCTAATTGTGGTAATATTTGAATAAATTTTGTGAATACGTTTGTTCATTTTGTTACTATATATATATATATATATATATATATATATATATATATATATATATATATATATATATATATATATATATATATACAGATAATTTGAGTAGGCGTCACTTTAAATGCTTTTGCTCGATTCCTATTTCAATGTTGATGCAGACATGTTTTTGTTGGATAGCATTTCCTGCTAATCAACTCATGTAGCAAATGTAGCGTATAAAAAGTCTTAATACAATATGTGGATTTAACCTACATTTTATGAACCTTTTTTTAGGGTAAACCCAATTCTTTCGTTGATTATAATATAAAAAATAACGTATTGATTCGATTATCAAATATCTTTCAAATTTACTAGGTTTATTTTAATTTTTTTGGTACCATTTAGCAAAATTTCCAGGTGCCTTAAATTGTAAAATTTGTTGAAAACTAAGGATTGTTCCCTCATGCAAAGCATAACTTAGCTGGATTTGGATTTAGATAATTATGGAACTTTAGATTCATTAGTTTTCAAGTGTTTGGCTTATGTTTTTTATTTTCAAACTTTTCGGTCTTCTGTCACTGATGAGGAATGAATTTCCGAAATATGCACATCTGGCACATCAAAATTCAACTGGTATTTGTGTTATATATTTACTACTCCTGAGCGGGTGCCGCTGCTGGTGGAGTAAAACTCCCCGAGGGTATCTATAACTCAGTAGGCAGTAATTTGTACTGTCAGAAAATGTACCATTTAGCAAAATTTTCAGCTGCCTTAAATTGTAAAATTTGTTTAAAACTAAGGTTTGTTCCCTCATGCAAAGCATTCCTTAGCTTGATTTGGATTTAGATAATTTTGGAACTTTAGATTCATTAATTTCCATGTGTTTGGCTTGTGTTTTTTTTTTCAAACTTTTCGGTCTTAGTGTCACTAATGAGGAATGAATTTCCGAAATGTGCACATCTGGCACATCAAAATTCAACTGGTATTTGTGTTATATATTTCTACTATAGACTTTTTCATGTTTATTAACTTTCAGATTCGTTTAGATTAAAAAAATGATTTTAAACATTATTATTTTACAAAAAATACCAGTTTAATTTTGAAAACGGAAATTCTTTTCTCATTTGTGACACTAGGCGTCGAAAAAGTTGACAAATAAAAAAGATTATGTAAACCTTAAAAAATTAATGAATTCAATTTTCCATAATTAAATGAATCCAAATCGAACTAAGGAGGGCTATGCATATGGAAACATAAATAGGTGTTTCTGAATATGAAATACAAATATGGTATTTCTAAATAATGCGAAATAAGGCATTCTTTACACTATGTATATCGTATGTTGATAGTAAAAAGAGGCCTTAATCTTTCTTAACAATGCACGTCAGTGTCTGTGTTCTGGATTTTATAGCCTATGTCATCTGTGAACTGTTGTAATGTTCTCAGTGTCCACGCGATACCATAGGTTGGGTTATCATAATCACCTTTGTAATACGTTCAGACTACAATTTCAATTTAAACTAGCTATTTATAGAGTGTGTTTTTAATTGCTTTTAATAATTAAATTATCATTTTAATAACAAATTTTCACCTCATTATTCAATAAGGGTTCATGAATTTTTATTGTAACGCAAATGTAAAACTAGTGAAAGAAAAGCAATTTACTCCTCGGGAAAGTGTCTTTACAGTTTATAAGTTTAGCTTCAGTAAATTCAAATGAAAATCGTAATAAATATTTATTCACCTTAATGTTTTTCTATCATAGAAAAAAGAAATCAAGCATTAAAAACTGCATACCAAAATTGTGTAACATAATGAATGTAAATAGTTTTTACGCAGAGATTGTTTAGCTGAAGGCTCTGTCCAAAATGTCTTATACAACTAAAATAAACTGAGCTATTTCTTTTAATCTTTAAATATACTGTATTATTTTGTATTATCTCGCCTTTAGAAAAATTGTTGCGTAAGCTTTGATATACCAATTTGTTTGAAACCCTTGTCTTTTATAGTTAGATATTTTCAAAAGCATTTATTTGTTCGAAGACATTGCTTGAAGTTTCAATTCAAATATTTAAGTAAATAAAGCAAATTAGCTTGCCTTTATGCGTTCAACGTTTTCCCTAATATAAACTTCAGTTTCATGACATAATGTGCTTATTCTCCTCTGACGACAGAAAAATAAACATTTTTTAAGCTAGCACTCTAATTTTATTGTTTTACTCAATATAACTTTAACATTACGTATCAGTTGACAAACGCTTTGTTGAAATCACCAAAATGAAAGTAATTGAAAATAAATCTGATGTTTTTGCTACAGTTTACTCTTAAGGTTATACAGTTTTTCACCGTTTTACCAATACTAACTAAAACAACACATAAGCATAATTGATTACACTAGTAAAATATAAAAAAGGCAATTAAAATCTGAAAAAATGTGCATTTGGAAACAACCGTCGCAACCAAAACTACTTCGCAATCCAAATAAATAACAGCCAACAAAGCAGAAAAAGACAAGCCGATATACAAATCACTGATAAAAAAATCCCCGGCTTTAAACAAACAGTTTCATGGATTTCAGTGATATGAATATGGTTCTATTTTGAAACCAAGCATTAATATTTATTTAAAACCATTAGTTCTCTAACACTGGATCTACGACCGCTCACACGCTTACAAAATGTACTCCAATGCTGGTGTAAGAAAATGCACCATGTAGCAAAATTTTCAGCCGTTTTTGAAACTTAGTTTTGTTACCTCAAGCAAAGCATTCCTTAGATGGATTTAGTTTCATAGTTTTTTTTAACTTTTTATCATTAATTTGAAATGTTTGGCTTATCATTTATTATCTATCAACATTTTCGGCCCTTGAAATAACTCATACGTTTGAATTTCCGAACTGTGCACATTTGGCACACGCTTGAAAATTTCTTACCTCCTTCCACACACACGCACACACACACACACACACACACACACACACACACACCCCTTTAGTTATTTAGAATCTTTTAAAACTCATTTGAATAATGCTAAAATGGAAAAGGTCACAGACAAAAGGATTTTATTTCCTGGTATTGAAATTTATACTTTAAAATGATATTCCAAAAGACAAGGATATTTATCAAATGGAAGAATCTGTTGATATCTAATTTCCAGAAAAAAAGAATATGTCACAGATACAACGCGTTTTGTTCAAAATTTGGTAACAGTGAACATTTTTTTGTTATGCTGCAAGAATGATTAAATGAATATGGATTTCACATGTTCGAAAAGCAAAGGTAAATGCCATACTTAGCCAAATGAAAATAAATTTTGCACTGTGAAGATAACAGTCGTTAGCGAAAAAATAACTAAAAATAATAGTCCATATAAAATTCTCCACTTTCTTTTCTGTTTCTCTTGTTTAAGACTTATAAGATTTGTGATACTGAAACAAAAATTAAAAAAAATTTAACAGACACATTGAATAACCTCTAACTTGCTTCCATTTAGATTTTATATACGTATATTCAAAGGAACTGCAATTTTTTTGTAACTGCGTTACCCATCATATTTTCAGACAGGGTAGTCAACATTTTAAGTGTCAGTTAATTTAATGGTTATTCACCTACTTGATTTATCTATCGGAAGAGGACAATTTGATTTATTTAATATAATAGTTTAAAAAAAGATTAATTGAGATCAACAAAGCAATAATAAATCAATGACATATGAAATTGTTTCAGGATAATAACCATTTAATGACATTTATTTCAAAATGACTGTCAAAACTCTTTTAAGAAAATGATTTCAGTTTTATTTTTCCTAATTAAATTTATAGAATTGGACAGCAGAAAATATTTACGCCTTTCATGTATTTTCCTGAACTTGCGATAACTATGTTTTTACAATTACAAAATTTATTTTCAGGAAACAAGTTTGTAAATAATTAAATATCAAACTATTTGAGATTTTAATTCATCAAGATATAAAAACATTGTTCATCAATTTACAAATATTGATTTAAATATTTTAACTGGAGACATTGAAATGCTTCTTGTAGTTAAAACTAGCATTTATTCCTAAAAGGTTTTGTGATTAAAAACTATCCAACAAAAAGGGCGAGACAAAACGGACCAATCAAGTTGCCATGTACGTGATTTTCTGCAACAAACTGAAGAAATTCATCAATGTACACAATTCCATTTTAATCAATATTTTTTTCTTGTTTAAATCTCAAAATGAGCTCATACCATATCATATATATATACAGCTCAGGGGGCGCCAAGATATAATGGAATGTTTGTGTTTCCAAACAAACGCAATATTTTTGCTCAACTGAGTTTCTATTACAATGTTCTTTTTAACCAAAAGGTTTATGTAAGGCGTGAATTTTAATTAAAATTGAAAATAAACCATTCCATCCATGAAAATTATTTATAACATGTAAGTGTAACTGCTTATTAAGGTAGAATTAAAATTAGAGAAAGGATGCACTTACTGAAAAAAGTATTTTCTTCATTAAATATGAACTGCTCAAAATCATTAACGCCCACTCTTCTTCGAGATTAACGGCTTTAAAATTGAACGTGTTAAATTAAAATACCTACTACAAATTAAATTTGTATTACAATGTGTAGCTTTTAATTACTCAAAGGAATATATTACACAAAAAACGTCTGATGCATGTTACAGGTTAATTTTGCACAGATTCGTACTAGGGTTACCTCAGACAAATGCATATTTGCAAATATGAAACTGGTATACAGCAGACGGCAGCCACCTGTAGATTCGAGTTTGATAGATGTCAGGATTATTACCGGGTAAATATTTTCTATTAGCTTGTGTAGAAAAACCAAGAAATATTTCAAAGTCTTGAACACAATGAATTAGTTATTCATATAATTTTGTAACTTTGGATTTATTATTTTCCAACTGTTTCGGCTATGTTTTTTATCTAGTAAAACTTTTCGGCCCCTAGTGTCACTAATGAGGAATGATTTTTCGAAATGTGCACATATGGCACATAAAAATTCAGCCGGTATTTGTTATATATTTACAAGTTTAGCATTAAAACATTTTGCGTCTCAAAGACCTTTTTTATACCGCATTTATATTTACCAATAAAAAGTTTCTAGAGAATTAAAAGTAATTCAAAACAGGACTTCAAATATTTTAATCCTATTGAATCAAAATAATAATAAAATGTTACTTACATTTATGTTCAAAGCTTCTTAAAAAGCGTTTCTTTTTATAAATTTAACTTGATGTACATAACATGGTTATAAAATTAATAATTATGGACAGTTGTAACTAATTCCCCACAAGTAGCTAAACACCAAATTACAATAGCTGACAGGTTAACTATTTGATAATTCCTAATAAAAAATAATACACACACACACACACACACACATCGTTTGCTATACTTTTAGAGTATTCTTTAAATACAGCAACACTTACTCGCTTAAAACGCATGTCGTAAATTGGAGCTACGTAATTTCACCTGAACAAAAATACACAATGTATGTTTATATATATATATTTTTTTACCTATTTCAAAGGAATCAACTGGAGTGTTCCTGTCCAATTTAATCGTATACAGACCTGTGGATTTTTTCGCGTTAGAATTTACAATTTCGATTTTCTTCCGCTGTTGTTAATATAATAGCTTATATTGTTTCTCAAAGTACTTTAATATTGCAATTAAATTATTCATTTAATGTTAGGGAATTATGTAGTTTTTATTTTATATCTGTCTTTACTATGTTAAATTGAAAAAAAGTATAGGTGTTGAATTCTGTCAGTCACAATATAGGTTGTGTTAAAGTGTAACTTTACTAGGAGAATATGTAGCGTCTTTTTTGAGGGTATACGATATAACAAATAGTTTATGGCATTTTGGAACCATATAGCAGTTAATGTACCAGGTAGTCATGCCCAAAGTAGTATAAATTTATAAATGCTTTGAAAGAATTTAAGCTGATAACTTGCAGA
Organism: Tegillarca granosa; assembly: GCA_029721355.1. Classification (NCBI taxonomy): domain Eukaryota; kingdom Metazoa; phylum Mollusca; class Bivalvia; order Arcoida; family Arcidae; genus Tegillarca; species Tegillarca granosa. The sequence goes on from CM056597.1 coordinate 27,487,995, forward strand.
ACAAATGGAGGGAAAAAATAATGTCTTTTTTCTGTTGCCTATGTACGGTTTAAATATATAACACAAATACCTATTAAAATTTTATGTGCCATATGTGCACATTTCAGAAAATCATTCCTGATCAGTGACACTAGCGGCCAAAAAGTTTGATAGATAAAAATGAAAGCCAACCCGTTGTAAATTAATGAATCTAAAGTCAAAAAATTACATGAATCCAAACCCAGCTAAGGAATGCTTTGCATGAGGGAATAAACCAAAGTTTTAAATAAAGTGTTTAAGAATTCTTAACCAATCGACTTATATCTTGATTTTTTATAAATTCACATGCATAAAATACTTGATATTAACCCATTATATACATTTTTATAAATGCAAAGTAATCAATTATACAAAACAAATTCAACAAAACACTTTATATTGTTTCTTCAATCATTAATATTGGCAACGTGTTAATAAATGGGTTTGGTAAAATTTGTACGTTTATGAGATTAAAAAAGTGAAAAAGAAAGAAATTCAATCATATAAAACGTAATCTTATTAAACCATCTTACGAGTCAAAACAGCAGGCAGTGAACAATTTTCTGTCATGACCTTTTCTGGGTATAACAATATTAAATATATTGTTAATACATGTCTAGTACAAATATTCTGTGTGTATTTAATATAACTGTGCCTATTTAAGGCATATGAGGTTAATGCTCTCATCGTATATAGACTAATCCGTTTTCTTTGTTTCAATGTTTCAACATTGAGGTTTTTCCTAGACTAATGGGATTAATACCTAATTGGGTCTGCCTGTCAGTTATTGTGCTGAATATAATTGCATTACTTTTGTGCGCCTTTTTTGCTAATGTAGGAAACTGCTTACACAAAATTGATGATTGAATAAAAACTTTTTATTCGATCAATAATATTAGTAATAAAGCAACAAGTCATAAAAATCTCTCTCTCTCTTTCTCTCTCTCTCTCTCTCTCTTTCTGACACACACACACACACACACACACACACACACACACACACTTTTTAACAGTATAAAAATAAACAATGACAAAATAAACTGAATTTGGCCATTTTAGTTTGATGTCTCCGTAAAATGTGTGTATCTATTTATTTTGTATTTGACAGCCACAAAAACTTGCAATACAGAGGAAAACGTTAAATGGATATAGAATTAATTGGAACAAAAGATTAATTTTTTACGTTGAAATGCAGTCTTTTAAATAATTTTTTTAATATAAAATATCAGTTTTCGTTATTTGAAATTTGAAAACTATGTCATCGTCCTATAATAAATTTATATTAAAATCTTAAGCTAGCCTAAGGTAATTTTTCCTCTTTTTCTCAAATGACAGAAAACAAATTGAGACATCAGTATATATTTTATTTTAATAATGAAAATAGGATATGTCATAAAAACGTATTGTTTTAGTACATATTTAAGTCTTAACTTTTTAGCTCACCTGGCCTATAGGCCATGTGAGCTTATGGCATGGCGCAGCGTGTGTCCGTATGTCCCTGTGTGCGTGAGTGCGTGTGTGCGTGTGTGCGTCTGTAACTCACATTTTCGACAACTCCTCAGAAACTACAAGGCCAATATTAATCAAACTTCACAGGAAGGGTTATTAGGAGGACACTTTTCAAATTTTTACTTTTCATTGCCATAGCTATAGAAAATAGGTTACTGTGACCTACATTTAATAAAAACTTAAAAAATCTTCTTCTCAGAAACCAAAAGTGGTAGACAAAAACTGATTTGATTTTCAGCTACTCTAAAGTCTTTAGTATATAGTTTGTACAAATCGAGAAATTCGGCTGAAAAATAGGTTACGAGATTTTGCGTGTAATTTTAAAAATTTCGTAAAATGGCTTCAAAATATTATAACTAGACTATGTGAATAGATATTGACATGGGGTTTTCCGTTTTGACTATTTCTTGAAATAACCTTCAAAATGGAGTCAAGGTCAAAGTTCAAGGTCATGACCTAGTTTGTAATTTGTGCAGATTTGGGCTATTTTCTTCCAAATTATAAGAGATACATAATATTAAAAAATTGTTAAAATGTTTAGCAGGACAAAATGTAAAAAGGTACAAAGTTTCGTAACTGTATGATAATGCCTGTAGGAGTTGATGCCCCTGAAATGTTATTTTTTCCTAAAAAAAAAACTAAAATTGTGCGTTAGCTTGAAAACTATAAACTTTTTGTATAGGCATGTATTTTAGAATATTGTAGGTATTGACATGACGAACATTTTGATATATGGCTCAAGGTCATACATTCAAAGGTCAAGGTCATTGGTGCATAAAAAGACTGAAATTGTTTATTATCTTGGAAACTATTAACTTTTTGTATGGCATGTATATCCGAATATTGTAGGAATTGATATGGGGATTATTCTGATATAAGATCAAGGTCTCACGTTTAAAGGTCAAGGTCATAGATGCATAAAAAGACTCAAATTATTAATTATCTTGAAAACTATTAACTTTTTTTGTAGGCATGTATATAAGAATATTTTATATATTTTTGCAAATGATTATGGATATATCCTCAGGTTAGCCATATCCTCAGGTGAGCGTTAAGGCCCATGGGCCTCTTGTTGTTATTTTTACAATTATTTATTTCGTAAAGCGACCGAAACACCTTAATAGTTTATATGTGTCATTAGAAGTCTTTCTAATGTTGAGTCAAGTGGCAGTTATTAGCTTTGTTCATCAAATTAGATTTTCTCAAATCCTATAAAATTCGTCCTTTTTTCTATAAAGCAGCAATCAGTTGTCATTCGAAGGGAGGTGGGATTGCTCGCCCTCAAAATTTGTTCAATACATTAAGGTGAATAAAAATAACCCTCTCATTGGTAAATTTTAGGAGAATTAAACATAATTTTGGCAATCATTGCCCATATATTTTTTTTGTTGTTGATTAGTTTGCAAACAACGAAGATTAAGTATTTTTAATTATTTTTCATCATATATTTATAATCATATTATTACTTCTTAGATAACCTATCTATCAATCTTTTCGGTCTTAGTTTCTCTGATGAGGAATGAATTTCCGAAATGTGCACATCTGGCACATCAAAATTCAACTGATATTTGTGTTATATATTTACTACCCCTGAGCGGGTACCACTGCTGGTGGAGTAAAACTTCCCGAGGGTATCCATTACCCAGTAGGCAGTACTTTGTGCTGTCAGAAATTTACCATTTAGCAAAATTGTCAGCCGTCTTAAATTTTGAAATTTGTTTAAAACTAAGGTTTGTTCCCTCATGCAAAGTAGTTCTTAGCTGGATTTGGATTCATATAATTTTGGAACTTTTGATTCATTAATTTTCCACTGTTTGGCTTATGTTTTTTATCTATCAAACTTTTAGGTCTTAGTGCCACTGACAAGGATTGAATTTTCGAAATTTGCACATCTGGCACATCAAAATTCAACTGATATTTGTGTTATATATATATAACACTTTAATTGTCATTGTTTGTTATCCGCCGATAACAATAATAAAAAGGAGTTCCAGTTATGTTAACAATCTGTGTCAATGGACTTCTAGATAACGTTAAAGTCAACAGCACTGTCTCATCAGTTCGAACAGGTTAACTTACAAATTCAACCTTTTTGAATTGTATTTTTTCGTTTAACATCAACATCTAAAATATTTAAACTAAATTGTTTTATATTCTTTGAAAATAATTAAGAAGCATAAGTTGATTAGTTTGTACTATTTCTCACGTCAACAGTAACAACAGCTTTTGATGTTAATCAGCTCTGTACCACTTTAAAGCGGTTATATTTGTAGAAGTATAACTATGTATATGATTTTTAAATTAACCTTTGTAAATACTGAAAAATAAGAAATAAAGATAATAGAACTGTTTGGTTTTGTCAGAAACAGAGTATTTCTCAAAAGCTCACAAGTTAATTTATTTGTTTTTATACTCATTTCTGATTCTGCCTTTTTGATTATAAATTTATTTATTCATTTCTTAATTTTTGAAATTTATTTCCTTCTGTTTTTCTAAGATTTGTTCCCTGATTCTTTAGCTGAACTTGGATTCATATAAATTTTGAACTTTAGATTCATTCATTTTCAAATGTTTACCTGACTTTTTTAACTTTAAATGTTGGCTTAATAGTAAAATTTTAGGAGAAGTGTATCTAAAGTATTTCGGTATTTTAGTTAAATATGTCTGTAAATGTAACAACTCAAAAAATAATAATTTGCTAGTAATCCACCTAAACGTTGAAGATTTAACATTTACAGAAAAACACTAAAACACATCGGAGCATACATTGCTACTCCAATGTTACATCATTAATATTTTAGGTATTGAAAAAATGTTAAGTTAATATTCATTTCCTTTGATAACTGACACTTGAGTCGGTTATTTTAGAACAACATGAAATTTAAATTATGTTCTCTATTTTAGTATCCATTCGATTTGTGCTTTTTTTCATTTTGACTAATGTGTCAATATCCGTTCATTCAAAAATAAATGTTCAATAGCTCGTTACTAGCTAAATACCGGTAGGATATCGACGTGTTTTATTCAAAAGAAAACGTCTAAGAACTCGGTGCCAATTTAAAACAAGTTAAAATAAAAAGTTATTATATGCATTAGATCAAATTTTTATAAATCAACAGTAATATACTTACTTAGTTACTTTTGACTGATATTTAACATGGGTTTATTTTTCTACATTTGATGTTAATAAATTTAACAAATTACGTATAGCTATAAAACTAATAAATCCTTATCAAATAAATACAAACAGACAATCAATAAAAATTGTAAACCAACAAGTCAAAATGAAAGATAGAAACTTCTGATTATTTACTCCTCTCCTGAGTTTGAGTGTTGCATTCAATTTTGATGTAAGTGAAAAATGATCGTTGCTGTTGACAGGTCGTTCAAGTAAGAAGCCATTGAGTTTCGTTAGTCTTCGAGTTTCCACTGTAAATGGGTTTACCAGTATTTGCCACGTAAATTATAGAAATCATTATCTCGGACTCGTTTCAAGACGTTTTAAAACATCAATAACAAGATGCTAAGATTAAGATCAGATAAGACATTGACGCTTTTCTTAAAATTACCTTTGTCCCAAAATGTCATGTAAAATAATATCCAACCTACTAAATCTTCAATAAATTTTCAAAATCAATCAAAAAGTGATTAAAATGATATTAGAAATAAAGAATTTATTGTATAAAGAATAGTTCTCTTAGAACTGTCTTACTTTTAGGATGCTTTAGTCTCCTTTATATTAAGCAACTATATTGTTTGCGTTTGTGGATTAAACACGTGGATATAGAAATACTTATTTGTAACTTTACACTATTGTTATCGTCTCTAGTATTTACGATAATTAAATAGAATGGACCCAAGCAGGAACAAAAGTATCTTTAGCTATTTTAATTTGAAAAAAAGCCATAGACATTAGAAATTTGAACCAACTATAATAAAACTTTTGCCTTTTGGTTTAATATCAAAAAAATATTAGAATAAAGGAAAGAGAAATTTGAAACTAAAGACAGGCAATTTCTTGCTACCATTAACGAAGAAATGAGATAATAAAAGTTAGTGACAGAAAAGCAAAAACAAGACAATACAAAAAAAAAAAAAAAAAAAAAAAAATTCCCGATTTTAAACGAACAACTAACCAAAGGTGTTAAAGTACTATGAATGGGTCTTTATTCATTAAAATTTAACAGGTAATGTTTAATAAAAATGCGCATCTAAAAATAAGCCATCGTTCATCAATATTAAAACAATGACCAATGCAGCTACATCAACATGAAAACACTTGGCAAAAATCATTGATGTATATAGATGTTTTGGTTCAATGAAATCGGGTATTTAAAATTGTTTTCATCTGGAGGACCTGCACCTCTAGAATTCTAAAATAATTTAAGGAACTTTAAACAATAAAGCGGGAACAATAGCCTTAATATGTCAATTGCTTTGCTAAGTTACATATTTTAAATGGCAATTCGATGGTAGAAAACCTCTCATAAATTCTCTTTTTATGAAAACGTATTTACAAATTATACTTAATACAGGTTATTTTCATAAAGTAATTTCAGTTCATCTATCAAAACAACCCGTTTTTTTTTTTAAAAAGACCTAAATTGAACGTCAATTTCAAATTATAAAGGTTTGCAAATTAATTCTTTGTTGACTTGTTATATGTAATGGCATTAAATGTTCACAAAGCTATTTTTATATGTACTTTAATTCTCAAATATATATATATATATATATATATATATATATATATATATATATATATATATATATATATATATATATATATATATAATTGCAAAATGAAGCTAATGTCCTTGAAATAATAGACTGATAACCTTCCGATTAGGATAACCGGTAGGTCTATACATTATTGTCAAGATAACACTGAAGGTATATATCAGCCCAACAACGTACATAAGTGAAATCAAATTCCAAGCGGGGAATGATTTGTTCCGTCCCACAATGTATAAAACCAAGTGACGATTTAGGACAATTCAATAAAAAAAAAATAACATCAATCTTCCTAATTTTGTTGAATTTTATAAACTACAAAGTTGTCTACACCGCCAATTATAGTAACTGCAAGAGAATTAATGTAATTGTAATTAATAATATCTGTAAAAGGTTTGGTTCTTTTGTTAAAAGTCATCATTTGACCGGAGTTCTTATTTAAAGCAACACCCATGCCGGTAGGTATTTGTTACACAAATCAACAACTGCTATTTTTTATATTAGAAACAATTAGATTTATAAGACTTATATTTAGATTATAAGTCAAAATGTTTAGCAAAACTAAAAAATTTGTGGTCTCGATAATTGAAATAGCTTTTTTTGCATTAATATTTAAGTTCAATCAAAAATGAATAAAGATTCACCATCCAATTTTTTGCTCGAAAATCATAAAAAATAAGGTTTTTAACTGACATCATCCGAATAATTTACATCAAGTTTCGTCAAAGTCTGCACAGACGTTACATATATTTACTCTAAACAGAGAGAGAGAGAAAGAGAGAGAGAGAGAGAGAGAGAGAGAGAGAGGTGCTTATAACTTAATAATTATTAAATAGAAACAAGAATCATGTTTATGGTTCCTGTCATTCTGAGAAATTAGTACAAGGACTCAAAAGGAAAAATGTTGAACTAATGAAATGTTCACAACTCTTAGATAATGTAATGAACAATATGTGCACATTTCGGAATGATATTTCTTATCATTGACACTAGAAGCCAATAAAAATTAATAGATAACAATAAAAAACACTGAAAAAAGATGATGTAGTGAAATCAGTTTTATAACGAATTGAACGGCTTGGAATGAAAAGCTACATGAAACATTTACTAAACTGACCTTTATGGGCCATGTTTTTATTTATCAGCGAGACTTATTTGTTTTTCGTTATATAAATAAAATGTATTGATTTAGAAAGGATTTGAATCTTATATCAAAAAGACTATTTACCTAAGGCTATTTATCACCCAATAAATGTCACTCTACGAAAATGGTAAATCTTACCAAGGGGTTGTTGCACTGAAATAGTTTTTAATACTCTTTCACACAAAAAAAGAGGTTAATTTAAAAAAAATAAAATTCATTGACAAATAAAATAGAAATAAAAAGATATTGTTTTTTTAGTAGAGCAATTTAACACAATTGAATATATCTATGACTTATTTATATGCGACATTTTATTTGTATTTACGATTGTATTACTGTATTTACAAGAGGCCCATGGGCCTTAACGCTCACCTCAGGATATGTCCAAAATTGATTGCAAAGTGCAATATACTGTGTATAAATTACAGACACTTTCCAAATCTACTCAAGTTTAGAACTGCCACAATACTTAATCAGAAATATCTATTCACAGTTCATTTATAAATAAGTAGCTAATATGCATGTAGTAACTATAGTACAATAAATAATTTCTAAATCATTAACCTTTTCAGTATGGTTATACAGCTATGTCCTTGTCCTTTGAACCTATGGCATTCAACCATACAAATGATAATCTTGTCAATACCTACAATATTCTACTATACATGTCTATACAAAATGTTAATAGTTTTCAAGATAATTAACACTTTAAGGCATTTTATGCAGCTATGACCTTGACCTTTAAACCTATGACCTTGAATCATATATCAAATTGATCGTCACATTAATACCTACAATATTTTAATATACATGCCTTTACAAAACGTTAATAGTTTTCAAGATAATTCACAATTGCAGTTTTTCTTATGCTGCTATGTCCTTGACCTTTGACCCTGTACCCTTGAACCATATATCAAAGTGATTGTGTTATCAATATCTATAATATTCTAATATATATGCTATAAAAAAAGATAGTAGTTTTCATGATAATTACCAATTTAAACTGACTTTTGCAGCTATGACCTTGACCACTGAACATATGACTTGAGTCATATATTAAAATGATCACCATATGACTATATATATTATTCTAATATACGTGCCTATGCAAAACGTTTAAAATTTTTCAGTTAATTATCAATTTCTGTATGTTTGTACATCTGTGACCGTAATCCTTTGAACCCGCGACCTTAATCTATATACCAAAATGGTCATAATGTCAATACCTACAATATTCTGATATACATGTCCTATACAAAAAATTAATAGCTATGCAAATAGTTTAAAATTTCTGTATACTTTTGCATCTGTGACCTTGATCTTTATATCCATGACCTTGATCTATGTATGAAAATGATTGCCAGGTCAAAACCTACAATAAACTGAAAATCCTATGCCATTACCACATATAATTAAAAAAATAGCAATGGTTATCAGAGGCCAAAAACTAGGACACGATCCTTGACCCTGGACCTTGACAACATTACGAATAAAATAGCAAGACATGGTCAACAGTAAAAATTCCACACAATAATCTTCAGCTGTTGTTGATTTATAACAACAAATGTCTAATTTTACAAATTACGAAATTTTACACAAAAACGCGTAACCAATTCTTCGCCCGATTTTCAAGAAAAACACAATGTTTTAATGTTCCCAGGTATGCTGAATCTAAATCGAAATTTGTATGCATGCTTTGCTTTCCGAGATGATTTTTTTGGTCTTTTGGCTATTCTAAGTAACGACAGCCTTCTTGTTGGGCGTGGCCAAATCCCGAACAGAATTGTGAATGGCTGTAATCCAAGACATGGTAATCACCAGGTTTTATTAAGTTTGGTCTAGTAGTTTTGGAGGAGATGATTAAAATATAAAGTTTACGCACAACGCACGACTGACGACGGACGGGTATAGACCGAGATAGCGCTATCTGAGCTTTCAGCATAGGTGAGCTAAAAATCCATTTAAAAACCATAAATGCTGTTCTATAAAAACCATGAAAAATTACTTAGGATTCATAATTCTGGAACTATAAACACCTTTTCATGAAATCCGAAAATTGAGTACAAAAAATCTAATACTGAAAAGATTAATCTATGATCGAAATGTACATCTGATTGTGCTTCTTTCTTTAATTTTTTTTTGTGGTTTTTTCTATATTGTTTCTTGTTTTTATTCTGTTAACATACGCATCTTTCTTGGATACAGTTTTTTTTCGGTCTGAATAAATATGTACATACTGATCAGAAACAGGAAATGACATTTTTATAATAGAACTTTCTTAACTTTCCCACGTATGAGTGCTTTGTACTATGACTATTTTTTAAAAGTTTTTATGTATAAATGTTATAAAACCCTTTTTGAGGTAGTTATTCACTTTCTTTTTATTTTTTAATTTTAAAATTTTTTTTTAATAAAATAAAAGCAATTTGTTTTTCTGTATAGAGAAAATATTTCGAACTTATTTCATCACATGGGGATATCAAACAATGACCCTAGATTACTAGACAAACACTCCTTATCTTTAAAATGTGAAGCTGTTTAACCATACCTTCGGGATATTACAATGTCTTTTTTCTTTGTTTTGACAGCAATGCCCCTGCAGAGTTAATTTCGTACTTAATGTCACTGTAATATATCAAGATATACGATGTAAACTACGAAGAGCCAGGTTCAAATCAGTTAATTGAACTGTATTTTCTCTATTGAACTAAGTACTAACATATGTATGTCCGTTAGTGTTTAAATGATTAATCCCATTTTTTGTTACCAAACCTGTTTATTGTACCCTTTTTTAATATCATAATATAATTTAAATAAGTAAATTTAAATCATTTTGAAATTAAAACTTTTAAATTTCAAAATTGAGAATGATTATTACTATGTTTATTGTTTTGGAAATTCTATATATTATTTTAAAAAATTGAAATTAAATATATATTTTTAGAAGGTAAATATGTACTTGATTAAATCACACAAAATTATGTTATAAACTTTATTTTTCCTAGATATGTGTTTAGACTTAACTAGTTTATGTAAAAAGTCAGCAAAAATCAAAAATATAAACAACTTCTTTACTGTAAGTCAAATTTCAAAAAAAAAAAAAAAAAAAAAAAAAAAAAAACAAACAAGTTTAGCTTAAAAAAGAGATTAATTGTGGCATGTAAGTGCCGGCTGTTAAAAACAATGAAATTAAAACTTTGAGTGAATTAAATTAATACTATTTAACACCCCGAACAATTTCCGTTTACTAAATCGATAAAATTCTTAGATGGTTGGAAAACGGGAGTGCCCTGAGAAAACTACCAGCTTTCATTTAGCGGAATGACAATTTTTTCAAACTAGGATCAGTCTGAGTGTGATTCGAAATCAAATGCTGAGACAATATGTGATCTGGCAATCCCGGTCACCAAAACACCTACATTTCAATGTGCAGTTCGATAAGGTTAATCAATTAAAATTTTTAATAAATTTAATTAGCTTTGATTACACATTGTGTCATTAGAGTACATTGACAATTTATTTTCTTATTTGACTTGCTCATCAGTATTTCGATATCCTTGACGAAGATAATTAAAAAATTAATTTTCACCTTTACGATGTAAATATCCCTTTCACTGCAAAATGAGAACTGATAATTTCAATAAACGGTGATAAATTGAGATTTATTTGTTTCTTGATTGTTATTTAGAATGTAAAAATACCAATTTAAATTTATCACATTTTTTACAACAAAAAAGTCATTGTGCCATGATAAATGTTTAACGATAAAGAAGGCAAACAAGATTTTCCGCCATTGTATTGTATTATGCGGAACCTAATCAATTAACAAGCATGGTTGTATGGTGTGTAATAGAAATGCACTGTTTACAACTGATTAGTTCATCGACATTTTCGATACTGTTCAGATCAATTAATCATCCATGATAAATCTGACAGCTACATATAATCAGATGTAGAATGCATCACGTATATTCGTTATTGTTACAGTTTCCAACAAGTGTCAACTTTTTACAGGTTAGTTACGTGGTTCTTTTGATAAAAAGTCCCAAAGTATGTGAAACCAGGCAAAGCAAAAAAGTGTCTTATATATATAAATTATATATTTTTTAACGTTTGATTATAAATCAAGAAAGGCTGCACTCTTAAAAAAAATACCCTTAAATCATGCATACTATACCCTATATATTTCTGAAATACAAGCAAGATATTTTACTTTGCAATTATCTAAAAAAAAATTTAAAAATTAAAAAAATGACATTACACTTATTCTTCACTGTTCACAACTTGAAAATGTAAGCATTTTCGTGAATAACTTCTTTCCTTCACACTTTGCCCATATAACGTAAAAAATTAAAGCAATGATTGACATGTTAACTACTGCAAATTTTTATCGTGATGAAAAATTCTGATTTATGATTTAAAGTTTGAGTAACAAATCTTACTTTTATTCATGATTTGGACGAAAACAAAGCAAACATTTAAGTTAAGTTACAAAAAGATAAAAAATTAAGTCAACTATAAATTTACTTAAATGAAATTTAATTTTGCTTTTCAAGATTTTAGAGTAACTAACTGTACAAATATGGTGATTCATTTTCTATTCTACTGTACCATAAGATTATTTCTTGCCCACAAAATTTATACAATAAAAATTTAAAGGACTTCTTAATAATCATCATATGAAATGTCGCTAAACGTAAATATAGTTATTTTACTATATCTAAATAAAGGTAATGCTTCCTGTGCCTTACATCATGTTTTATCTTCACATTCTGTTACCTTCCATAACTATCAGTGTGCACTTTATTATACAGTTATCGCATTATAATTAAGTCCTAATGTGTTATTAAGGCAAAGTTCGATATCGGTAATGATGCAATTCATTATAAAACACAATAGTAACTGAGTTATAATACTGCAATCATTCATATTATAATAAAATAAAACATGAACATACCAGTCCATGTCCAAATCACAATTTAAAAAAAGTTAAAACTTTGAAAACTAACCAACTTAATTTTTCCGCAATTGCAAAAATATACTCAGTTTGATTTATAGCTTTTGGCACATTTATTTTGTTCATACTTTTTAGTCGTAAGAAATAATAAAAATTGCTGTCAGCAGTCATAGATGATTTTACTTGTACTAATTATCCGTCGATAGAAATTATGTTTTATGACAAATAGGTAAATCGAAAAGCTTTATTGTCAATTTACTGGTGCTATACGTGAACTTTTAAACAGTGAGTATATTTAAATTTGATTCTGTTAAAATACTTTCTTTTTATTAACCGTGTATGTATTGTAATGTCACATGTGTTATCGTCTTGTTTGCTGCTTCTTTATTACATAATACATAGTGTCAGTTAAAATCGATTAATTCTATTTTAAGTTACAATTAATTGACGACAATTAGTACATTAGATAACATCCACCTGTGCATTGGGAAAATCTATTCAAATAAGGTTCCTAGACTAGCTTCCTTAAAGCGTATTATTTCTCTGTAGTATATTATTTTACTGTTTTTGAATTTTAAAAATAAAATAAAATAAGCACTTTTTCTGCTTTAAAGTTTTTATAGTTTAATGTTGTATATATACAAGGGTTAAAGGCTTTTTGTATTTTTTTGTTTTAATTTCTGATTGACATCCCCACTAAACATATTATCCGGTGTCTCACCAAGATTTTGTTTATAATACGTGGTCTAAATTTGACAGTTTTCTTATTTCTTCTCTTGTTTGACTGTTTTGTATTTTTTAAAATTGTTTTGTGATTAAGCTTGCATTGGCTTTTTAGGCTCATTTTCCAGTTGCATGTCAATGACTTCTATAATTGAAGTTATTTATGAAACCAAATTATTGAGGTTCCCAACAATGGTTAAATCATACAAAATAACACATTTTTCATAGACATATCTATCCTCGTGTATTTTTCTAAAAAGAAACTTTTTAAAACAAAAATCGTATAACATTGTTACGTGGTATCGTGTTTTTTTCCAATTTTTGTATTCTAATACATTTTTGACGCCAACTCCATTTTGTCTAGAAGTTTGTTTTTTTTAAATTTAGTTTATAATTAAAAAGAAATGATTTAAAAAAACATAAGTATAAAAAATTTATAAGTTAAGTGTTAAACTACAAATGTTTCCTTAAACTTAAAGCAGAAATAACTAATCATATTTGCTATTATTAAATTCGAAAGAAATACCCCCGTTGTTATAATCTATCTATCTATCCTATCTATCTATCTATCTATCTATAATGTAAGTTTACTGTGGTTTCTAACTTTTTAAAATGAAGTGTCTTGACAGATTACACTTGTTTCTTATCTTAACCTTATCAAAAAGGTCAAAATTGAGATTTTAGAATGTAGACCAATGTCAAGCTTTTTCCAATAAATCTGGTAATTGTATAATTAAAAAAATATGTATCAAACCTATTTGTGTTAATTCAATTTAATTTTTTTTCGTAATTGGAAGTTTCGAAACGGCTCATATAATGAGTATTTACTTTATTCACTTTAATTTTTTGCAAAATTATATTAAAAAGATCACTTTTCGTATATTTGTATCGCTTGGTGACTGTTTATCAGTCCATTGTTTTGTTTAAAGAAACAAGACCTATTGTTTTTCTAAAAAAAGATGTTAACTTAAGACTTTCAGGAAACAACCAATTATCACAAAATTGCATGTAGTGATGGAATCTTTTAACAACATAAATATTTCAATTCCAATAACAAAATTTTCTTCTAGAAAAATGCCTTCCTAAAATAAAAACGCAGACAGTTACTTGGTATAAAAGTAATAATTATATCTGATAAAAAAGGTGATTTATGGACACAGATTTAATCAAACTTCGCTTCGCTTAGAAGTAATAAAATTTCAGCTTAATCAGTCACAACCCATCATTCCATTCACACCGTTAGCCATCTGATACCTGTTACTAACACTATCACGAATGTGATTGCTTTTCTGGTTCTTTTTTTACATTAGAATAATTTTTGCCATCGCTATCGCTGGTTGTTGTTTAGCATTAAGTTTTAAAGGGCAGGAATTTCCTTTGTTATTATTTACTTTATTTTATCTCTTTGTTGCGAAGATCCTATGAATGTATTATATATAGAAATTTGATGCCTGAGAATTAAAAAAAAATAAACTCGAATGTAAGTCAAAGAATTGGAAATGTTTTCTTAAAAGTTAAGCTGGGGTTATTTATACAAAGTATTTAAGGTTTTTTTTGCTCAGTTAGTACTGTTGCAGTTTTCATTCATAATTCGTGATGATATTTCATTTCATTTATATAATTTCTTTTTGCATAATGCATAAAAACACAAAATAAAACACCAAACCTATACATCTCAAGCGAAGAAAAATAAGGAATTTAATTTTTGTTTTTTTAATATTTATGTGAAACAACTTTTATTATTGTTATCTAATGGCTTGAATACGTATTCATGTGTTTCATACGTCATTCAACTGCACACAAAATACTCGATTATGTATATATATATATATATATATATAGAGAGAGAGAGAGAGAGAGAGAGAGAGAGAGAGAGAGAGTATAATTTTTGTACATTTGATATTCAATTCAACAGTTTTAAAAATTATCAATGCACTTATATTTGTATTATAAAATAACTTCAAGAATTTTAAATTTCTAATATTAGGACATTGATTTTTTTTTCACGATTATAAGATAAATTGTACTAGACAAAATAGGAATTTTACTTTAAAAAGCTTTCACAAAACCTTTCAGTTATCATTTGTTTCATTGAAACTTAAATGAAAAAAAAAGAATTTTAAAAAATAAGCTGTCGTCAATGTCAAGACATACCATTTCTAATTAACTCATTTTTTCTTCTTGGGTATTTTTATAGATAGCAAATAAACGTTATGACTGAAGAGGTTTCTTATAAAGTCTCTATAGAAATATTTTTATAAAAAGCCAGAAAAAGCCAAATAATTTAATATATTTCAAATTTTTCATTGACTGCAAATCGCAAGAGGAAAAGAAACCAAGCAATGTTAATTTTACTAATGTTCAAACCTGTATGCTTAAGTAAACTGAAATCACATAATGTACCAAGAGAACCTTCACATAACTATTGATTTAAGTTTATGGGTTTGCACACATGTTATTTAATTACTAATACGTCTGTGGATCAAGAGTTCAATGTTTTAAGTTCATTTTGAGATATCTCGGTGTTGCTTTATCGACAAATCTGTTACACTTCTCTACAAGATTTTTTTAAAATCGATAACATATTTTGAGGTGAAACGGTTAAAAAGGGCAGAATTAGATTTAAAAAAAATAAATCTTACTTAGCATGGTTGAACAATTTTTTTTCTAAATATAAAAATGATTAAAGAATTTATAATTATTTGAATGATGTTGAAATATATAATAAAATAAAAAAAAATTAATTGTTTTTGTATGTTAATTAAACAATCGATTACACTTTAATGCAAATACTTCCGCATTACTTAATTTCACTACGTTTAACCTCAAGAATTTCTTTGAAAGAAGTACAATGAAAATCTCATGTCGAAACTTCCAAGGACCAAATTGATATTCAATTCAGTAGAAAAAATTCGACCTAGAACTGTAACTTCTCATTCAGCAAGTCAAGAGTTAATAGCCTAGCCCAAAAAATAAAAAATAAAATAAAATAAAATAAAATGAAACAAATAATAATAATAACAATATGATAAAAGTTTCTAAATTCAAACTTAATATGTAAATCAGTTTGTAACTTTGAAATCAACAAATGCAAAAATGATTTCATTTTGGAAAACTTGAAGACAGATGGCTTGTAAGGTAAACGCAAATTTATACTGTGGAATTTTTAATAATCAAATATTTAGAACTTTGCGGGAATTAAATTGTAAATTTTATATTTTAGCTCGCTATTTATTTATCAGATAAGAAAGTAGTTATTCTCTCTAGAAAGTTATGTAAAGGTCATTACTCGTAACATAATTAAGTCAGCATCAGAAAAACCTATTTTAAATGCAAAGAAGAATCGCTGGAATAAATGAATAATTTGAATTAATGCAAGCTGTTATACGAAGGTATTCTACGTAGAAACGCGAGAACTATTTTAAAAGCCCTATGATAGAAGGTATTTATTGCAAAGACAACGATTCGTATCATTAAAAAACTTTCATTTGGATAAGATGTTCAGATTATAACTTAGAGGTAGGCATTTTTCATCCTAATAAAAAATGACATTAAGTATATTGGATAAACAAGAAATATAATTATCACGTATATTGTACATAAAACATTAGACGAATAAATAATGTCGATTTGTGTCCGAGTCTAATTTTTTAATTTCATTTGGCAGTTGTATTTTGTTTCCGTAACTTTCGAGTTTTTTTTTTATTTCTCACTTTCTTTTTCAACTTTTTACTTCATTTTTATGTCCGTTAATCAAATTTTACAAAACGTTATTTGAAAAATATAGTTGGGATGATAAGGCGAATTAAATGTGAGTAAATTATAGTAATTTGAACAAAATTTGTGGTTGTAGAGTATTTATTAGTTTCAACATTTTGTTTTGTTTCATTTTTATTTTCCTTTGCTGTTTTGAGTATTGCAAAGTTCTTGTCCATTTGTTTCAAATTTCTACAAACCATTGTTTATTGTCTCTTTTATTTATATTTTTAACAAACTTTATATTCAATTCTTCATTATTAGTGGGTTAAGTTTTACGATCTTGTTTTCCTAAAACAAAAATATGATCCAAAGAGCTTATGTCGATTAAAACATTTTAAATTATCGGAATCATTTATTCGAATACAGTATATTTTATATATATAACTATATATATATATATATATATATATATATATATATATATATATATATATATGTGTGTGTGTGTGTGTGTGTGTGTGTGTGTGTGTGTGTGTGCTGCAAAGTAAGCTTGTCCTTGGTATGTTTGTACCCCTGAAAAGATTTTTACTCATGATTCCTAAAGTATATGTCGGATTTAATTAAGGATTCAAGGTATGAACTGTTAAATGGTTTATGATTGATTTGCCCCATTGCCTCCTTTAACGGTTCATACATTGATGACCGATTCAAAAACAAATGTCAATTCTTAATTTTACAATCATGTCCGTTCCAAATATAAAAGAAGAAAAAACAACAACAATGGTTTCATTTTCTTGTCAAATACAGTTTTGAAATTTTCCCCAGCAAACGGGTCTTACAGTTAGGCCACGCCCACTAAAAATGTCCATAATTAATATGATTTTAAAAAGTTAAAAATTAATCATTCATATAAAAAGTAAAATTTCAATTTGCGAATGATGAATTTGTAAGTATACCAGACTGAAAGGAAGATAAGGAAGTGAAAATATCAACTGGGACTATTTGCTATTTTGTTTGTGTTTACCAACCACTTAAAGCTGCATTAAGTTTTCCAAAGAAAAAATTAAAACGGCACTAATCTAACTAATGATGTTCCTAATGAACAATGTTACATTTGGTTCAACGATAAAAGCTCGAATAAATGCAGAAATCACAATATTTACCCAGCGAGATGCAGCATGTAGGATCTAACATTAGAACATGGTTACGTCATCAAAAACCCGGGTAATTTAAACACAACTTTCAAAACGGTGAAATACGATAAATTAAACACAGAACTTCGTTGAATTTGTCATTTGTGACTTAGTAAGGGATACAAAACACCATTTCAAATACATCCGGATATAAATGAAGGACAATTAATGTAATCTGTTATGTTTCACTTTCGGTTCTAGGGTTTTTCCGTACATCCGACATGAGTGTGCTCAAGTTAATACCATCAACTTGACAAGGTCGAGGACCGTTTTTGAAGAAAGCCACGGTTTGAAAGCCTTCCCATTTACAATGTTAAATCATTTTCTACCAATGTCATTAAATGTCTGTTAATTGCGGAACGTAAGTTTTTAATTGTGTTTTTTTCCCTAGTCATCACTGATGTTGCAGTTTTTATTGGACTCATTAACCAAAGGTTTCCTGGGTTGCTGCTTCGTCTCGCAGTAACACTTAGTGAGTTTAGCTGACAGCTCCGTCTCTGTTATTGTTGTCAGATCAATTTCATTCCCATAAGTCTCAACATTCCATTCTGAAATTGCTAAAATTAAAAAAATTATTGTGGACTGGTGCAATCGGTGTTGTGAATGTTTTATCAGATGTTATGTACAATGATCTGCATTTCATGAATAATGCTGCATTGTTACTTTTAGCAGCTCGATTCAATCATTTTGTTCAATGGCAAAATTTGCCAGTTTCAATAGTTTTGTTCTCTCAATAGTTATCGTGATTTAATTATATTTACTAATTACTCGCAATTAACCTACTAGATCTAGACACTCTCTCTCTCTCTCTCTCTCTCTCTCTCTCTCTTAAAAATATTTTATAACCCACTTTGCAATGTTCGAATTCCCCATTTTGTATTTTTCTTCGTAGACTTTGATCGGTTGGCGTCTTGGAACTTTTTTATTTCTGCCTCATCAACAGCAAATCTTTTTTGTAGATTTATGACGGTCAGGCTGGTCTCTGGTGGGTCATTTTCTTGTTGATCTCCCAACGCCTTATCATGTCATCATAATTTAATTCAGAGGAAACCTTAATGCCGGTCTGTAAGGGCCGAAATCAAAATCGATTATCTCTTGCATTGATGTATCTTCCATCAATATATTAAAATTTCCTAGATCGGTCTCAATGTTGCATTTACACAGGTATGGGCTACAGTAGTAGATGATTTTTATCAATATTCTTTTGTTTTTTATGTATACTTTTAATGTAAAAGATTGATCTATATCATTTTAAAAGATTTGATTGAAAAAACAAATAAACAAATAAACACATTCAAAATAAGAACACTGTTAATTGCAAATAATTGCAAAAAAGAAACAGTTTAATAGTGCAAATAAGTATACATTATTCGTATTTCGTAAAATCGCGCTAATACTAAAATAGACGAGGAAAAACCCCCACAAAACTAGGTAAGATATTCCTACTCCAGTCGGAACTATTTACGCTTTAACCGTTCATTCGAAAATAACGTCAGTCAGTTGTAAAAGGTTCATCTAGGCAGTGATAATTAGATTGTAAATATTAAAAAATCAATTCAACTTGCGTAAGCAGTTAAATAATTCATTCAACGGTCGAAACCTGAAAGATATTCAGAAATATGCAGTTTAACTCTTTAATAAACACAAAGCGCTTTATAAACACAACTATTTCATATAAGACATTTATTCTGGACAAAAACACCGTTTGCAAACTTATTTTCTTATCAGAAATGTTTTAATTTGTCATTAAATCCCTTATGAGTCTTCATTCAGGATAAGCTTACTTAAAATTCCATGAAATTCTTAATGGGTTCGTGAAATGTAATGCGACATGAATTAAATAAAGGATAGATTGCAATACAATGTAAAAGCAATAAACACACGAAAATAGCAGTCCTTGTCCAAATCACAATCCTAAAGACAAAGTAAAAACTTTGATAGCTGGCAAATTTAGTAATACACGTGAACTTCCATTATATCATTTATTTTTCTAAACCTTTTTATACCAAACCGGGTTAGCAGTGAAAAATCGATCCTAGTTTTCATTAAAATTTTTTCGTTCGTTTCGTTCAATAATCAGTCAGTAAATTCTTAGACATGATTAATTTGACACTGTTAGCGAATTAACAATCGGCATTTTAAAACTTGACCTAAACAACAATAATTATTTACAATACACTTATCGATATAAGGTTGGATGCAAAGCATTTATCACAAAAGTTGACATACTAGAAATTAAAACTTAATAAATGCCATCGATTTTATGTTACTTCAGGGGTTGGAAATTTTACACAACAATCAGTTTCTAAGAAAAACAAAACCATGGTGGTTTCTTTTTAAGATTTGTTTCGATCAAACATCTATGTAAGACGCCTATCAATTACATTTTAGTATTTAAAGAAGAACGACCACATAGACATCAACATCAATTGTGTAATATTTAAAAAAAAATGAAAAAAAAACAACTAAAAAACATGAATTTATTTTTTTTTTTTGTTTTTTTAAAAAAAAAAAAAATTGAAACTTTAAGTTAACACGTTCTCTAGGTTGTTTTTCCAGTATTTTGTATATTAACATTTGACCAAACTTTTTCGAACTAAAACATATGTTTTTAAATTGCAAATGTAAGTTATTAAAAATTAAATTAAATCAAAACAAAAATAATATGGACGATTATAAAAGAAACTAGAGTAGAAGACATAAATAGTCAAATACGTATATTTGAGAAATTAGGTCAAACACATAATTCTACAAACAAAACCCAATTATTTTAGCAAGCATTTGATTTACGTGATAATATAAACTATTAGTATGACAATAATATTTTTAGTAATTCTCACTTATCTTTGATATAATTTTTTTTTCATAAAAATGACAATGAATTCGTTTAAAAAGTCTGCTTTTGGTTTCTGTGTAGTCCACATCTTATAGAAAAACAAATTATAAATAAACTAAACAATATATTCAACTAGGCTTTGAACAAACAAATAAATGTAGGATGGTAGACAAATAAAAATATATACCAAGGTTCTTTTAATTGTAAGGATTATCAGAAGAACAATTAATGAGTTGACCCATATTTTACAGAAGCCGTTTATTATCCTAGAAGACGTACTTATCTAATTTTATGAGGTCACTGACATTTGATTCATAAGAAACTTTTGGTTAATTAGGTGTATTAATTTCCCTTTGACATTTCTCATTTGTATTTATGGTCATATCTGAAATATTTTGGTTTACTAATTTCCCAATAAATGATCATTGAAGAGACATGGATAACAACAAATTCAATCCAATACAGTAAGCAAAAACACTTCAACTTTTAAGTCATCTTAATCTTTAAAACATGTTTAAAACTACGGTTAAAAAGCACTTCTTAGCTGGATTAGGATTCATTATAATTTTTGAACTTTGAATTTATATAACTTTTTGGTTTCTGATTTTAGGGCAAACGGACGGGAAGGTTTCTACATCGCCCAATTAATTTTGTTAACTAGGTTAAGTTATAAAAATAGCTCCTCTTATTTATCACGAATAATTCAGAAGATTACAAGATAAATAAATCAAGAAACAAAAATCACGGCTAACAATATAATCAAAATGGCTCATCATGTTTTCATCTAATACGTTAATATAAAATGTACTTTGCACAGTGCATTCAAAAGCGCGCAACCAGACGTCCCTAGGCGTGCAATAGAAACTATTATAGACTTCTCATACTTCTCGGAGATATTTTTCCTACAAACATTACTTGAATGCTTCAAGAAATAGTAAGCATTGACTTATGTAATACGGGTCAAAGTAAAATCTATCACCCGACTGAAATATAAAAGTAGAATTTATACCAAATGGGCATGTTTAATGTTATCAACCAAACAGACAATTAAATTGCTAATTTTATTTTTTGTAGCTGATAACTTTGCACAATTATCATGGGTTTATCGGCGGAACATATTTAAACGATGTTCATCAACAACCTTTCTGCCATTTAAAAAATCTGCAATACAAAATGTCAAATTAAAAAAAAAGTTTTTCTGGATAATATATACACGCAAGGTGTAGTATTTATGAACCACTGTTTGTAAAGTAAATATGCTTTTTAAACTGAGTTTAATTGGAAAACTCGCAAAATCTCGTATTGAATGCCATTCTCACGTAATCAATGACAACGCAATCAGTGTAGCTGGTAGTGCAGTTAATGTATTTTTTTTTACACTTTTTAAAACTTTTTTTTGATATTTAAACATAATGATAAGAGTCGTAGAATTATATAATTCCTATCAGAATTTTAGTTATAAGCATATTATCACATTTAGATTCGGATTCATGTCATATTTTTGCAGTGTACACAGCATTCAATCGGTTTTATCTCATCGACTTGAATGAAAATCAATTTTAATGATACAGAATATTAATCAAGCCATCAATTACAATTTGTTTATTACATCCCGAAACTAACAATATTAAAGGGAGTGTGTTATTTTTTTATTGCATAAATTTATAGTTGCTTTAGCTTATTTAGCTTAAACAAAGAGCATGTTTGTTAGCTGCAAGATTTTAGTTCATTGTTTCATTATGTTTAAAGCCATTAACATTTTTATATGTCATTAACACTAAATTCTTAATAATATAGTCCTCATATAGTGCAAAGAATATGAACACGATATTTTAAATGCTTTTTCAATGCCTAGATAAGAAAAGTATTCCATTTTGGCTTAACGTGATATCTTGTAATGTTAAAACATTCTATTATTTCCTCAGCTTATAACGAGGTTATTTGATTGCGAATAAATAACTTTTTCCATGAAAAGTCGTTTTCGGGACACATTATTCGAATTATATTAAATCAATGTCAGTAAAATCAGTTACACATGTAAGGAATCCCGCAAAATGATGAATTATCTCAATTAACGCGTGCTGTGTGGCAGTGTTCATGGTAGACACAGATAGAGTTTATTTGATAAAAACATTATGATATGCATTAATTGTACTCATGTTTGTAACACAAGAAGTCTCAGTTGTAAAAAATAATAAACAACATACAGATAATGACATTAATAATTTTATAATATATTTTTGTTTCATTTGAATACATTAGAAATGTGCTTGTAGTTGAATCCTTTCATTTTCAGGAAATACATATATCCAAATGACACAAAACATGAAAAGGGGAAAGATTAAAATGGACACAAAAACTTTAAGGAAACATTGTCCAAAAATAAGATAGATAACTTTTTGGTTAGTAATTTCTTTAAAGCTGCATTAAGTTTTCCTAAGAAAAAAATTAAAACGGTGCTGATGTATTGAATGATGTTCCTAATGAACAATTTTACATGCAGCCGGTGGGATCTAATTTAAGAACGTGGTTACGTCATGAAAACAGGGTCATTTTAACACAACTTACAAAACGGTAAAATACGATAATTAAATAGAGAATTTAATGAAATTTGTCATTTGTGACTTTATAAGGGATACCTAACGGCATTTCGAATACGTTTGGATATTAATGACGGGATTTGTCAGGTTTCATCTTCGATTCATTGGAATTTCCGTACATCCGTGCGCATGCTCAAGGAAATAATTATCATCGTTAATCAGAAAATTGAAAAAACTTACTACAGCTTTAATTAAAAAAAAACGTAAATCTTTATTCCTAATCGTGTATAATTTCATATATAAAATTTTATCATAAAATTATATGGTTTTATAGATTATTAACTAATTAACTACATACTGTTATACACATCAGGTAATTCTTTTTATTTACAATCCAAATAAATAATTTAAGTTATAAACAGATTATAAAATCCAAACGACTAACACCCTACACATATAATGATAACATCAATGCCTGATCTTAAATCGCTTGCTTGAACAATGAGATACTGTTGATCAATAAAAACATTGATTTTAAATATGCCATATTTTATAGCCCTTGGTGGCCAGTACTTTCTCAGCGTACTCTGGTGTCCCCAAACAGAACTGTCTGGCTCGATATGATACACGTGAAAAATCTTGAGGCGTTATGCACTATAATTTCTCTGAACTTCTATACTTCATATTGCATATATGATGATGAAACAAGTCAAATTGTAATTACCGCATCATTTTTAAAAAAATACACCGAAACCCATTTTTAAAACAACTGTTATATACCTCGTTGTAGGTATAAAAAAAAGATGAAGACTAGGCTGAGCAACATTTAAGAGATAGTTTTAACCCAAATGATTTGAAGTCATAAGTTAATTCATATTCATATGTATTAAAACTTGTAAAGTCACTTCATGTTCTTATATTATTTTATATTGTAAGTTTACATTGTAATAAAATGTAAATAATTTCCATTTGCATGGTAAGTTTCTTCAACAATAATGAAATACTATAATAGCATCAATTTTTTAATTTATTATTAATATTATTATTATTAATATAATAACTGCATTTTCTTGTTAAGAAAAAAACATGGAATAAAAGTAAAGAAAATAGATATTAATAAAAATATTTAAGATAATTCACAACAACTTTAATGAATAAAGTTGAATTTCGATTTATTTTCTTTTTCTTAATAGATGTCGTTTCTTGTAACCATTCAAACTAACCTTTATATCGTTCTTCACCTTCCAAAAATAAAGCAGACGTTTCAATAGGAAATAAAAAAATATATTGTTCAGTCCCTTTATTTTGACTAAAACTTTAATAGTGTAAACAATTAACCTTGAACAAAGTCACTTGTTTATCTCTTTTACAAGGATAAACATCAATAAGAGAAAAGCATTAGATCGAATAATGTATTTTCTCAGGACAACTCTAGAAATAAATTGTCCTGTTTGTTACGACACATTGTGTTTTTAATTGAATTTGCAGTCAGACTGAGCAAATTCATTGTTTGATTTGATAAGAAAAGACAGAAGTTTGTGGTAATAAATTTAAAATAAATGCCATTATAAAATGCTTATACCGTAACTCACAATGACAAATAATCAAACTACTCAAAATAAATGAACAAAAAGTATTTTGATTGAAAATATTTGTCTCACTTTTTACTTTTAAGTTCATTTTTTGTTTAGTATTTTCTAAAAAGTTATTGCAAATTAAATAAAATTTAACAGGTATTTGTGTTATATATAAGATCTTAATCAACGGTTTATATTAAATGATTGAGTGAATATATAATACAAATACCAGTTGAATTTTGATGTGCCAGATGTGCACATTTCGGAAATTCATTCCTCATCAGTGACACTAGGACCGAAAAGTTTGATACATAAAAAATATAAGCCAAACAGTTGAAAATAATGAATCTAAAGTTTCAAAATTATATAAATCCAAATCATGCTAAGGAATGCTTTGCATGAGGGAACAAACCTTAGTTTTAAATAAATTTTAAATTTTAGACGACTGAAAATTTTAATAAATTGTACATTTCCTGACAGCACAAAGTACTGTCTACTGTCTACTGATTGATTGATTTGTAAATATCGATCATTTAGGACGTTTATTTAAGCAAAATCTGACATATTTTTTTTACAGTTTTTAAGCAAAAAACAACACAATTTAAAGAAAAAAGATTTTAATTATCTCACAAGGTTAATTACAAAATCGAAGCAATACTAAAAAAAAGAATTTTTGATATTTTCGAAAAACATCCCTTTGGTTAATAATGGGAAAAGGATTTCTTGTTACTTTTTCGAAGGAAGTTTCATTCAATTTAGGTAAATAAACATTGGTTTTAGTTACTTGGGCATTCAAATGTGGTATTAATAACTTCACATAAGTAATATAATTCTGGGTTAAAACATTAACTTTGTTATAGCCAACAAAAAAAATAAATAAAAATAAAAAAAAGAAGAAGGAGAAGAACACAAATGATACAAAAAAAAAAAAAAAAAAAAAAAAAAAAAAAAAAAAAAAAAAAACAGAAAAGACAAATATTTATGTGGATACAATCATAATAAAATAAGTTCTGATTTTTTTGAATATATGACGTTATGACTTCTGAAAGATGACAATAAACATTTCTGTGAATAATGTTATTTCTAAAATTATTAGTAAGAAGTACAAGTTTATAAAGAAAACACAAATACCAGTTACATTTTGATGTGCCAGATGTGACACTAAGACCGAAAAGTGTGATAGATAAAAAACATAAGCCAAACAGTTTAAATTTATTAAATCTAAAGTTCCAAAATTATATATTCCAAATCCAGCTAAGAAATGGTGTGCACGAGGGAACAAATCTAAGTTTTAAATAAATTTTAAAATTAAAAATGGCTGAAAATTTTGCTAAATGATACAATTTCTGACCACAAAAGTACTGCCTACTGCGTTATGGATACCCTCGTTTTATGATTGTGGACCATGAATTTATTAAAAATATTATTATTTAAATATTATTCCACCTTTCTCTAGCATTTTGGAACTACAGTATGTGGACATAAATGAGTCATCAAAATGGCGACCGCAAATTCAAATTTGCCGTGACCCGATATGTTTTTACAGAATAAAATATTTAGTACTTGCATATAAACATTGTCATCAAACAGGTGTTTACTAGAGTCGATACGTGTACATCTGCATGACGTTATTGACTGACGTAATGCTCAACCAGCAGTATTGTCGTCTGTTGTAAACATGGCTGGAAAACGGAATGAAATGACACCAAGTCAGAAAGATACGGTTGTAGCGTTTTATCAAGATGGATTTTCACAAAGAAAAATAGCAGAGATTTTAGGTATTAGTCAGTCTGGTGTTTCAAAATTTCTTAAGCGTTTAAATCAAAGAGGGGGTACTGAAAATCTGCATCGCAGTGGGCGGAAGAGAAAAACGGACATTCCTGGTGATAGGAAACTTTTAAGATCTGTGAAAGCGGACAGAAGACAAACGTTGGCAGAAATCACTAACAATATTAATAATGTATTACCGAATCCTATCACTAGCAGGACAGTTCGTAGACGTTTACGTTTTTATGGATTTACGAGGCGTAAAGTAAGAAAGACTCTTACTATTTTTGCTACAAATCGGACTCGCCGGGTTAACTGGTATAGGGCAAAGTTACATTGAAGTGTTAATTCGGAATGGAAAAAGGTAATATTTAGTGATGAAACCCAGGTCGTAGTTGATCAGAACAGACGAGTGTATGTCTGGAGACGAGCAGACGAAATTTGGCGACCCGAATGTCTTGG
The DNA here is from genome assembly GCA_029721355.1 of Tegillarca granosa. NCBI lineage: Eukaryota > Metazoa > Mollusca > Bivalvia > Arcoida > Arcidae > Tegillarca > Tegillarca granosa. Next base: position 27,515,154 of record CM056597.1, read on the forward strand.
GCTTCGCGGCAGTAGTAAATTTTCAGCCATGTTTTGGGGCTGTATTACCCATGAAGGAATAGGGGACATTTACTGAAGTTGATGGTATAATTAATTCTCGTAAGTACATAGAAATTTTAGATTCAAATTTATGGCCGGTTCTGGTTCGTCACTTTCCGACAAATGATTATTTGTTCCAGGAGGCGTACATACATCAAATGAAACAAAACGTTGGAAAACTGAAAATGGAATTAAATGTTTAACTTGGCCCTCACAATCACCGGATATTAATGTAATAGAAAATGTGTGGAGGACAATTAAAATTAAACTGCAAAAAAAAAAAAAATAAATGACATTAAAAACAGACAAGACTTGGTTTGCAAAGTTAAAGAAATTTGGGCTTCACTTCCGACTCACTTCATTCAGAGTTTATATTCATCAATTCCAAAACGTCTCCGGCAGGTTATTAGGTCCAGAGGACATGCAACAAAATACTAAGCATTAAGGGTAAGTATACTTTTATTTATGCCTACAATAAACATTTAAAGTTGAGGCTAAACGTCAAATGACGTTACACGGTCGCCATTTTGATGACTCATTTATGGCCACATACTGTATAGTACAGACCAAAAAAGATGTTTAGTGATAGTTTTATGTGTCCATTGAAAAAACGTTTTATCTCACCTGAGCTGAAAGCCAGATGAGCTATTGCTATCCATCTTCGTCCGTCGTGTGTCGTCCGTCGTTCCTCGTGCGTAAAATTTTTTTTTACATTTTAATCTTCTCCTCCAAAACCTCCCCGTGGGGAACCCGGGTTAGAATAGGCCCCCAGTACCTCATGCTTGTCGTAAAAGGCGACTAAAATGAGGCATTTTGTTTGCCGTGGAATGCGATCCTTATGGTGGAGGACGGAATTCTGGTGATTGAGGACCATGTGGGTTGCGGCTTGCATTGGACCAACACATCACTTTGACCCTTACTTTACCTAGAAGGACGGTTGCCATCGGCCCGTGTCCAACAAATCGGCTGGTCACGCCAAGCCCTACAGGCAAGATATGGTTTCTCCTTTAGCTCTGCTCACGTTTTAACAATCGTAGTGCTTAACCTTGGTCTTGTTTCTTTTGTCTGTAGAAGGCGGTGGCTTATGGGTCAAATCCTGTTCTATTGTGATGTTCTCAATCTGGGCATTGCGATTTTATTGGGATGTATGTCTTCCTTGTAGTCCCTGGTGCTGTTCCGAGAGGAGATCCCCGGAACTAAGGCATCGCCCTCGTTGGCACTTCATATCGGCGGGTGGGGAGCAAGGAAGATGAACCACCTTACACCACTATGGAAAATTAAAATAAAATTCAGAATAGTTGAAAAAGATTAAGAGAGGATAGTGATGATGAAATAAATGAAATTAATTTATCATTGGCAAAGTTTGTAGTTGTTGATTCAGCCACAGACGAAACATTAAAAATAAATCCTTTTGTGATACAGAAGAGTGTCAGTGGAATTGCTGGTTCAGTAGAAAGCATTAAAAAATTGCGTTCAGGGTCGCTACTGATCTAATGCAGGAACAGGCAACAGTCAGTGAATTTATTAGCAGCAAAACATTTTGCGGATATTGCGGTTAAAATTACTCCGCACAAAACTCTTAATAGTAGCAAAGGCATTATTAGAGACCTTGAAAAAGTTATGTTTGACATGTCAGAAAATGAAATTGCTGATGAGTTAAAAGAACAAGGAGTTACCCAAGCTTCGCGTTTTATGGTGAAAAGGGAGGATAAACTTATTAAAACCAACGCTTACCTCCTTACTTTTAATTTGTACTCACCACCAATAGAAATCAAAGCTGGGTATTATAACATTGCAGTGGCTAAGTATATTCCAAATCCACTGCGATGTTAGAAATGCCAAAAATATGGACATGGTTCTCGTACATGCAAAAATACAGTAACCTGTTGTCGCTGTGGTTCAAAAGACCACGCTGCTGATGGTTGTTCCCTCACTCCAAAATGTGCAAACTGTGGGGAAAATCATATGGCCTTCTCCAGGGACTGCTCATTGTGGAGGAGAGAACATGATATTCTAAAACTTATGATTAATCAAAACATCTCTTATGGTGAAGCTAAAACCTTATATATGAAGGAGCAGAAAGGTCCAAGCACATCATATGCTGCTGTAGCATCGGTTTCTGCTTCTAAAACATATAAAAGTATTGCCTGTCAAACAGATTTTAGTTTATTAAATACAACAACAAACAAAATTCAAACTAAAAAGTAAAATTACCACTTCTACTGCAACAACTCAAACAGAAAAAAATGTTAACAGTAATAAAATAACAAAGAATTGAAAACTTAAAACACAGGAAGAGAATAATTCTGCTGCAGATGAAACTAAAATAACACTTGATAAGGACAAAACCTGCATCAGAAAAAAAAAATAAAAATAATAAAAAGGAAACTTTGAAGCATGACTTTCCTGATAAAGATAATTTTACGACCTTGAAGTCGAAACATTCAGTTCATCGACTTCGTGTTCTTGCAAGGGATGTATCATCAGATGAAGAAATGGAATGCGCTTCATCCTCGCAGCCAATTTCCCCAATAAAAACACCAAATAAAAATGAATAATACAAATATCATTCAGTGAAATTGCAGAGGTTTTAGAAATAATTTAGATGAAGTAGCACTATTAGCTTAAGATTTTAACCCTGTAGCATTTTGTCTTCAAAAACATTTGTTAAAGAATCGGATACCGAGTTAAAATTCAGATATTATAAACAGCATCATTCTTTTTCATCAAATACCGAAATTGCTTCTGGAGGTGCAGCAATTTTTGTACGTAATGGCACTATTCATAGTCCAATTACTTTGGCAACAAATCTCCAAGCAGTGGCAGTCCGCCTAACGCTTCTAATTACCATAACCTTATGCTAAATTTATATTCCTCCATCTTCTTCGTTACAGCTTGCTGATATGCAAAACTTAGTTGAGCAGTTACCTAAACCATTTCTTTTAGTTGGTGATTTTAATGGTCATAATCCCCTTTGGGGAAGTCCTCGATTTGATAATAAAGGAAAAATAATGGAAACATTGCTTTCAGATAATGATCTTTGTATATTAAATGATGGATCAAAAACATTTTTATCTGATGCGACAGGTACCTACTCATCAATAGATCTGTCAATTCTTGATCCAGCTATTTTAAATGATTTTTCTTGGAAAGTTCATGATGATCGTTGTGGAAGTGATCATTTTTCAATTATATTAGAATATACATCTGGGGCAAATAATACTACAATCCTTAGATGGAATTTTACCAAGGCGGATTGGAATCGGTTTCGCAATCTCTGTTAAGAAAAGATTTTTGTCGAGAGATTTGAAAATGAAACCGATAAAATTCAGAGTTTTACTGACATCCTCATAGACATAGCTAATACGTGCATTCCTAAGACCTCTGCAAATCCCAGAATCCACAAACCATGGTATAATGAGGAATACAAACAAGCTAGGAAAATAGGAAGCAAGCTAAGAGACAAGTCAAAAAGTCTCCAACACAAAATAATTTACAATTGCTCCGTATCTTTCGTTCAAAAGCTCGAAGAACTGCTAAAAAGTGCAGAAGAGATTCTTAGAGAAATTATGTCTCCAAGATCAATTCTCGCACCCCATTAAAAAAAGTTTGGACGATGGTGCGTAAAATTAAAGGTAAAGATTCTTCCGAGAATGTGAAACACCTTAAAATAAATGATAAAATTTTAAAATCTGAGAAAGACATTTCTAACAAAATTACTGAGACGATATAAAAAAAAATTCGTCTTCAGCCAATTACACCTCAGAATTTCAAAAATATAAAAAGATCCAAGAACAAAATAAATTGTCCTTTAAATCGGACAATTCTGAGCAATATAATGATATATTTTCATATGAAGATTTTCAAAATGCACTTCCCAAAGCGCATGATACGGCAGTTGGTCCAGATGATGTGCATTATCAACTTCTTTAAAATTTACCCCCTCAATGTCGTTTCACTCTGTTAAATATCTTTAATGATATTTGGCAGAGTGATACTTTCACATCATCTTGGCATAAAGCAATTGTTATTTCTATTCCTAAGCCTGGTAAAGATCACTCTGATCCATCTAATTATAGGCCTATCGCCTTCACTAGCTGTGTTTGTAAAACCATGGAGAGGATGATTAATAATAGACTCGTTTATTATCTTGAGTCTTACAACCTTCTCACTCATATTCAGTGTAGTTTCAGGTGCAACAGAAGTACCCTAGATCACTTAGTTCGCCTGGAGTCATTCATTAGAAATGCCTTTATTAATAAACAACATGCTGTCTCAATCTTCTTTGACCTAGAAAAGGCATATGATACGACTTGGAAATATAGCATTCTTAAAGACCTGCATGATATGGGTCTAAGAGGCCATACTCCTACTTTTATTAAAAACTTTCTCGAAAATCGAGAATTCCAAGTTCGTTTAGGGTCCACCTTCTCAGATGTTTTCGAGCAACAAATGGGGTCCCTAAAGGTAGTATTTTATCAGTTACTCTTTTTATTATTAAAATCAACAGCTTAGCAAAAGTTGTAAATAATAATATAGACGGGTCTCTCTTCGTTGATGACTTTAGCATCTCCTGTAGAGGGACGCATATGAATGCTATTGAAAAGCAACTTCAGCTCTGTCTCAATAATTACAAAAATGGTCGTTAGAAAACGGTTCTAAGTTTTCAAGAACAAAAACTTGTTGCATTCACTTTTGCAACAAACGCAAAATGCATAATGACCCAGAGCTGTATATCAATAACAGCCTTATCAAAGTTGTAAAAGAAGCTAAGTTTTTAGGAATTCTATTTGATTCCAAATTAACTTTTATCCCTCATATAAAATGTCTTAAGGCTAAATGCCTGAAGGAATTATATATTTTAAAAGTTTTATCTAATACAAATAGGGGTGGTGATCAACCTACATTGCTTCATTTATACAGATCGCTTATTAGATCAAAACTTGATTATGGATCCATTATTTATGGATCTGCTCGCAAGTCATATTTAAAAGACCTTGACGCAATTCATCATCAAGGTCTCCGTATTTGTTTAGGAGCTTATAAAACGTCTCCAATTGATAGTTTATATGGTGAGGCTAATAAGCCTCCGTTACATTTAAGGCGCAATAAACTATCTCTGCAGTATGCTACAAAATTGTATGCAAATCCATCTAATCCGGCATTTGATTGTGTTTTTCACCCTCCATATAAAGACCTTTACATTAAAAAGGTTTAAGCAATAGCACCATTAGGTATTCGTATAAAACCTAAATTGGAGGAGTGTGGTTTAAACCTCGATTTTATTAAAAAACACAAATTTACAGAGGAACCTCCTTGGCTTCTTGATAAACCAGAGGTGAATCTGGATCTTTCAAAATATAAAAAGTCGGAAACACGCGATGAAAGTTACCAGCGGGAATTTGCTATCATTAAAGAAAACTACGCACGGTTGGTTCCTGCTGTTATAAGACAGGAACTTCGCCACTGGTTTTAAATATATACTGATGGATCAAAAGATGGTGATCGGGTAGCTTCTGCTGCCATTGTTGGAGATGAAACAATAAAAACTCGTCTTCTAAATGAAAGTTCTATATTTACAGCTGAAGCTATAGCAATTTTACTTGCTTTACAATATATTTCAAAATCGCCGCATAACAATTTTTTAATTTGTTCCGACTCTTTGTCAGTTCTTTGGGCAATAAGGAGTAGAAAAATAGATCAACCCATAATTCGTGATATTCTTGAACTGCATACATCTTTATCATATGCTGTTTCAGATTTTAATAAAATTATTAATTATTGTTGGTTGCCTAGCCATGTTGGTATAAAAGGCAACAGTAAAGCCGATTCCGCTGCTAAAGAAGCATTATCCAAGCCAATGACTAATTGCTTAATTCCTCATACTGATTTAAAGTCATTGATATACAAATATATCAATAATCAATGGTCAAGTCATTGGAATAACAAGAAAACAATAAGCTTCAATTAGTTCAGCACTGTCTGGGATTTATACCTTTATTCCAGTACAGTAGGCGCGAAAGTATTGTTCTTAGGCGCTGTAGAATCGGCCATAATCAATTAACACACTCTTCTATTTTAAAGGGTGAACAACCTCCACAATGTATCCCTTGTCAAAGTCAACAATCTGTTCAGCACATTTTGCTGGATTGTGTTGACTTTGCAAATACAAGGGATGCTTTTTATTCAGCATCATCGATGCAAGATCTTTTTAATAATGTCCATGGGCATCAAATTTTAAAATTTCTTCGGGAAATAAACTTGTTCAATAAAATATAATTTTTATCATTTATTATCCAGTCTTTTATGATAACTTATCTGTGATATTACTGGTTTTCATTAGTTTAGTAGTTGCTTTAGAATCTATTCTATTTAGTTTTACATAAATTTTATTTTTATATATATGTATTGTTATATTTTTAACAATCTCTAGCCGCGAATAGTTGCAATAACGCTGATGCGGCTTTAAACCAAAACTCACTCACTCACTCTCCTCCAAAACCATTGGGCCAAATTTAATGAAACTTGGTAACCATCATGCCTGGGTGAAGCCCTTTCAGATTTGCACAAATAAAGGAGTCATGTCCCCTTTGGGCCCCTAAAGAGGGAAATAGTGCAAAACTTTAAAAATATTCTCTGAATGTACAATAAATATACATTAGTATATACTATATATATCATTTATAACATTCTTAGATCATCTAGTTTCAGATTTGCACAAATGGAACTCATGGGGCTCAGAATGGAGAAATGACAAGGCGCTTCATGGGAAATTGCTAAAATTATATATTTGTCATTATATCTTGAAAACTATTAACTTTTTGTATATAAGAATATTGTAGGTATTGCTACAATAATCATTTTGATATTTGGTTCAAGGTCATATGTTTAAAGGTCAAGGTCACGGCTGCAAAAGAAGACTGAAATTGCAAATTATCTCGAAAACTATTAACTTTTTATATAGATATGTATTGGAATATCCTTGGTATTGACATGACAATCATTTTGATATATGGTTCAAGGTCATATGTTTAACGGTCAAGGTCACAGCTGCAAAAGAAGACTTAAATTGCTAATTATCTTGAAAACTGTTAGCTTTTTGTATAAGCATGTATATTAGAATACCGTTGGTATTGAAATGACAATCATTATGATATATGGTTCAAGGTCATATGTGCAAAGGTCAAGATCACAGCTGCAATAGAAAACTTAAATTGCTAATTATTTTGAAAACTATTAACGTTTTGTATAGGCTCGTATATTAAAATATCGTAGGTAAATGTGCACATCTGGCACATCAAAATTTAACTGGTATTTGTATTATATATTGATATGACAATAATCTTATATATGGTTCAAGGTCATATGTTTAAAGGTCAAGGACATAGCTGCATAAGTATACTGAAATTGGTTAATGATTTGAAAATTATTCATTGCATTTCAGTTTTTTATGCATATTAGCTACTTATAAATGTGACTGTATATTTATAATTAAGTTTTGTGGCAGTTCTTATCTTGAGAAAACTTGTAAAGTTTCTGTACTTATTATATTGATCATTGTACTTTGCAAACATATTTGGACATATCCTCAGGTGATCGTTAAGGCCCATTGGCCTCTTATTAATTTTGATGTGCCTTATGTTCACATTTTGGAAATTAATTCCTAATTAGTAATACTGGGAGCCGAAATGAATCCAACTCAAGCTAAGAGATATATTTAGCATGATAAAACAAACCTTTGTCTTCAACATGTTTAAATACTTAGGACTCCTGAAAATTTGGCTACATGGTACATTTTCTTTCAGCATAAATTACAGATTACTGAGTTAAGGATATCCTCCAGGAGTTTAACTTCATCAACAGCGGTTTTATATGTTTATCTTGTATTTTATTTTTGAATTGTTTAATTCATTTACGTTACACTTGTCTGTTGAAACCTGGGATCAGATGCATAAAATGAAATATTTAAAACCATGCACATCAAAGCTGCAAAAGATAATTCAAGAAGGCAATTTCGAAAATCATGTTTTTAGTTTGGTCAGTTTACTTATGCATCAGTAAAAACCGCAATTTATCAGTTTTTTCAGTTCTTTCACTGACATGTTAAAAGAAATACAATTGCAATGTCTGTGACAGGTTTAATTTACAACATTTTATTGTGTTACAGATAATTGTTTTTGCATCAAGTTTCAAATGTATGTGCATCATGGATGTAATCATTATCCGTGTATGAAAATTAAACCTGCTGTCAAGGAGACCAATTATTGCGAATTCTGTTACAACAATCATTAAAAATTTCCACACTAGTACACATGTTACAAGATGTAAAATTTATTGCGTTTTTGTTTATTTTTTAAATGACATAAGTTGAGACGAGAAGATTTATTTTATTTCATTTTATTTTTTTTCTCACAAAATCGATCCCTTAATGACATCTAGCAGAAATTCCTTATAGGCATCATATTTTCAATTTCAAAAAATATATCTCGTAATCAAAACCAGTATGCCAGATTTAAATGTTTTGATTCTCTGTTTTTTTTATATTTTTTTTTCAAAAAAATGATATTTGTTTAAAAAGTTATCAATCAGTGGTCTCAAATTTTTGTCTCATGTCTCATATTTGTCTCTTAGGTAACATTTGTTTTGGACCTAATGGGATTGACCTCCATAAACAAATCATGATTGTTATGTCTTGTATTTTTTGGCTTTTTCATTCCTGAACTTGAATTAAGTTTTGACCTCATTTTTTGTTTTTAAGAAAATGATATACAGCTACAGATGTTCAATTTTTAATTCTAGTACTTGAGAAAATTGTTCTAGAGATTGTTTTATAGACTAGAAACTTGCTTGTAATACAAAGCAAATATCATATCATGCCCGGTTTGATTGATTATCTAATCCGATCTGTAAGTGTGAAATTCTCAGAACAAGTAATTGCATTCAAAATACATACAAGTCATTAAATCTTTTTAAGCAGTGGTGTAAATGTACTGATCAATTTATCAGATAAATTGTATATTCAGAAAAATTAAATCAAATATTAACTTTAGTCAATCAAAAGACTTGCAAAAGATTGATAATTCTTTTTCAAGTAGATAATAGAAACAAATTAATAAGGAACTACTTGTTTGACAAATTATTCCATCTATCGCCTGTTTGAGAGGGAATAACCTTGGAGAAGAGATTAACATTTTTCAACTGCATTACAAAAGGAAATCTATTAGAAATGGTTAGAAGTTAATAAAAATGTCAAGGTAAATCATTGTATAATGATTATTGATCTATCAGTCTTATGAATACATCCATTGTTAAGTATAAGCATCATGTATTTTTGAAAAATGTTGACACTGCCCCTGGTTGAATGAATTTGTACAATAAAAAGACTTTGTATTTGATTTAAATTTATGGATAGAAAAACATCAAATGATAATCTATTATTGCTTTAAACAGATTCCAATGGGAAACATTTGTCGTTTTATATAGTGGGTTATGTCCCCCTGAATACAGGTGGCGTACGAATCGATCCGGTCCTAGCTTGTTGCGACCGCCATATTGACGTACGTAACGTTAGGCTGTATTATAATATTGAATGTGATGATGGCTAGCAACTTCGGTGATTATGGATCGTGGGATCTTTCTGCACTCAAAGAAGAACTTAAAAAGCGCGGTGCGAGAGTTTCAGGTCGGAAAGAGGAGTTAATAGAGAGGTACATATCGCGAATAGTTTCCTCATTTAAAAAGTCTGAAAGGGCTTGGTCTCAATAACAAATAGATCTACATGTTTTTCCAAAATTCAAATCATTCGATACGATGGCACTGACGCTATAAGCGAATGTGTGGTAATCATTTAATTAAACGATATGCTGTGTTAACAGTCGTTTGTTATTTATGTTACAAAATGCCGACATTTCCCGACTTGGCAGGCATCTTTCTACTTTCATTTTACACTACAGTAAAATATAGGCTAAGTGTAACTGTCTATATAATCATTTACATATCATAATATTTTGGTGATTTTTTTATCATTAAATAACAGTAGTAGGTTTTTGTGTTGTTTATTGTTACAACAGTGGTGTTTATGCCCAAGAGGCAAGACAAAGTCCAGATTCTTGAATGGTGTAGGAAATCTAGAGTGCCCAAAGAGAATCACTGAGCTACAAGCAAGCAGACAAACTTTACTTGTGACAATGTCTAACAGATTTTAACATGCTGTAAAAAGCATTTGTTGTAAATGCACATAACATATTAATCAGAAATATTCATGTATGGCAAATCTGGGTTCAATACCAGGCCACAAAATACTTAAGTTGTAAAATATTTGAAGTTTCTGCTGCTAGCCTTGGCAATTGGCTTTAATGGGTTAGAATAAAGACTGGCTTACCTAGTGTAAGACTAAAGGGGGGAAAGTAATACAACCTTTAGTTTCAGTTGCTCAGCTTGGCACTGTCGCTGAGCATTAATGCCTAATTATGAGTTAAGGACACAACCTGCTTGCCTACTGCCTGGTTAAATTTGCAAGGCAACCAACAGAACTGATTTCAATAATTTGGTTAAATATCTAACAACTGTTTGCAAATTAACAACCCCACCACTTCTTCATGGCAAAAAATATGAGTCTGTTGCCTTGGATCAGTACTCCAATAAGACTGAAGTTGTGACAGAATCATGTGGCATTCATGTAAGCAAAACAAATCCATATATTGCAGCTTCGCTTGATGCTTTAGTTGCTAATTCTGACAACTTTGTGGAAGTAAAATGCCCATATAGTGCTAAAGACAGCATGATTTCAGAAAGTACTGTTCCTTTCTTAAAAAACAAAGATGGTGATCTACAGCTCAGTACTACACATGATTACTATTATCAGATACAAGGTCAACTTTTTTGTACAAATGGAACTGAATGTGATTTAGTTGTTTATACATTCAATGATATGAGAATTGTAAATATTAAAAGAAATGAATCTTTCATTAATGAAATGGTATCAAAACTCACAGAGTTTTATGAAAAATATTTTTAAAATGCTGTACTATAGAAATTTTTTTATAAGGAATATGAAAAATATTCATTTTGAAGTAATGGTAAATTATTGACTTGTTACATTTTTAATTGTATGCTTGTATTGAGGATTAAGACATAATGTCTTTAAAAATAAAAATAGAAAAAAATCATTCTTTAAAAGCTACTTTTCTAAGGAAGTTTTAAAATAACACTTCAATATTACATAAATTCTAGAAAGAAAGATTTGTTAAGAGAATAAAATTTTCTTAAAAGTTCATATTTAAATACATTTTTTTAACTTCTAAAGAGAATTCTATGAAAAATGTAAACACACATTCTAATGTATTGTGAAAAAGTATACCGGTAAACTTTTGGTTCAACAGTAATGGCTAAATAACATACATACAAAATAAACTTTTTCTGACAAATTCAAGAGTCTTTTTTAAATTAAATGTGAAGTACATGTACACTTTAACAATTTGTGTATTAAAATAAAGTAATATACCAAAATATTCTTTACTTGTACCCATTGTAAATAAAATGTCATTTAAATAACAGTAGGTGTCATTTTGTGTGTTTGTGGCTCAGTGTATTCAGCATTAGCCTTGTAGTCCACTGTCTCTCACCACTGTGGGTTCATACCTTATATGGGCTCATATGTTAGAAAGTGGTTTCACCTGCCATTGGCCTTTATTGGTTAGCTCGGTGTCAGTATAATGTGACCAGGTGGTATATAGTATGTATCTGCCAAACTGTGTATCAGTGTACCAGCAATATAAAGATAACATCAGTCTGCACTTGTCAAGTAAAAGACACTTCAATCATGCACCATGCATGTCATGACATGACTGTAGAATTGTTAAAGCAATGTTAAACAATAAATAAATCATCACCATCATAAAGATGATTAAACATCATCACCATCATCATCATCAAGATTTCAACATCTTTACCAGCATGGGATAACAAAAAGATGAATATGAGGGGCCATATTTAAAGAATAATATCATCAGACTGAATATAACTTTGTCAAACATTAAAGAAAAATAATTATATTAAAAATAAGAATAATAAACTTTAAAACAAAGCAAATGCAATCAAATCTTATTATTATATTGACTTTATATGTGAAACAGAAGTCATATAAAACTAAGATTTTTATTATGGTTTCTGTATAGATCCTGAATTGGAGGTTGTTTTGACCCAACTCGCCAAGGATTATTTTTTATGTTGTTTGGGCAAAATACAAGGAACGAGCTGCTAAGAGAGGGTGGTGCTTGCCAAAGGGTTACATGTAGGTCAACATTACTTGAATCCGAAAATCTGACGTTTTATGACAATTGGATTTCTCGAAAATCCGAGTCATCTCGGCCTAGCTCTTGGCGATAGTATATGTGTATGATCTATCACTATTTATAATTACAATAGAGTATAAGTCATTTGGAATGAGAATTGTTCGCATTTGATGAAAATAGCAATGTAAATATATTTATGAAGTTTGATGTACCAAAGACGGTTTCTCCGACATAATCGGAGGGCAAAAAATGTTCCCTACAAACAACGCTAGTCTCCCACAATTTATATTTTTTTTCTGAAGAGTTCCTGCGAATAGAAAATATCCACTTTTTCCTTAGTTTCATATGTTTGGGAAAATAATGCCCCCTTTATTTGAACATCCAGGTACGCAATAACATGTATATGGCATTTTGATAGAAAAATCTCCTCAGTTACAGTGTAAACAATGGCTACGGATGGACCGGATCGATAGCAGCGCCAGCAATTTTAACGTAACGAACCATAACTCACAAATGTAGGCCATTGTTTTCATATATGTTATTTTGTGGTATTATTAATTTTATTTTGAACATGACTGGTGTAGCTAGCTAGATCGGAGGTGCTTTCCTTACCGGATCACCCAATCACACTTTTTGGATGAAAGTTCACTTGTATAACTGAATAAGCTATTTTCTAAAGTTTTTTTTTAATTGTGATTTAGACATGTAATGGTATGTTTGTGTTTTATTTACTAACTGCTTTAACGTCCTTTAACGCTTAAAATACTTGTCTGTATTGTCATTGTTGTAAATGTAAATTTTTTCACTTAAACGTGTATTTAATGAAAGATCTTTATATAAAATAAAACAATGCAAAACGTTTACAAGACATATTTGTAGATATTATAATGTCATTGAATGGCCATGACATTAAACATTGTGTTTTCTTACATCTAGTGACAAATATTTACTAACAATTAAAAATTCCTATGAATGTCTACACACGTTGAAATTTGTTTTTTTTAAGTCCCTTTACAATTTATTTTGTAGGATTTGTCTTAAATACTAAGTATGTCTACATTGCTTACTAAATACAAATTTATTTGTCAATAAGTAATAGTTTTGTTTGTAAGTATTGTTCAGACTCAGACTATATAAACATAAAATGCGTTATAGTAAAACAACAAATAGCATTTTATATTTTCAGAGGGAATAAGTCTTGATATATTTTTTTTTATAAAAGTCGGATTATAGGCTTGTCTCAATCGTAACAAAAGCTTAACGTCTTGATGTTTTCTTAGATGTTGATCTAGAGGGCATTTCAGAATCCTTTATTCACATAAATGATTTATTAAGAAAAATGTAAAAAAAAAAAAATGAAAAGAAACAAAATCTGATAATGAAATAAAAAACCTCAGTACATCTATATTCATAGTAGAAAGGGACCACAAAACTTGTGATTTTAGCTGGATTGTAATCAGGAAAATAATAAAAATCATCAATGATCTTGCCCCAGATTCACAGTCATTCACTCAACTGATTTTACACTAAACTCAAGTATTCCCATTTTTCTCTCATCAATATCTTAAGTTTTTAAATTTTTATAAGTTTTATGTTTTGCTTTCCTTATCAAACCTACACTAAAGAACTTAAATATAACATTAAGTATTCAGTTTTAACCGTGTTATGTCTTAAAAACTGACTTTGAAATATTCCTCTAATTTGCGTTGAGTTGGGTGTACATTCAATTCAATGAATGATTGAGAAACTTTGGCGTGACCTTTTTCTAACGCCATGACTCTTAAACTGAAGTAACACAGAAACATATCAACAGACAGTAAACTGACACGTTTTTATAAGATCACGTAAAATAAAATACAACCAATTGAAGCGAAAAAACGAAATTAAAAAGGTAAGTTTAAAATTAATAAAACACTAAGCCAAAAGAGATTTATAGTTTAATTTAATGTATTAAGAATTATGATGATAGATTGGAATCTTTAAAGGCCATTGTTTTTTTATTTAAGGTTGTAAAGTAACATCTCAAACTAAAGATTATTTGGTATTCGGTATTACTTTATTTCATATGGTTTTGACCAGTTTTTAAAGTTTTTACCTTCTTTTTGTTTGAGGGTTGTGATTTGGACATGAACTGTGTGTTTGTGTTTATATAAATGTTTCGATGAAATAAACTCTTTTATTACCGATCATTTCTATCTTTTACGGTTAAAATGTCTTCTTTTCGCACATATTCTTCCAATATCTGTATTTACAAAGAGCCGAATTAGCATAGCCTAAGCATACTTAATTTACATCCTTATCAGTAACTGTTTATTTAAAACTAAGACGCATTGATATCTTAGATAGAAATCCAATAAATAAATTGAAAATCTTATGCATGAAGACGAAAGAGCTGACAACCATTCCTATAATCTTACAGAGAATCGTGACAAACATGCAGGATTCGTAATTGAATTGTAGTTGATCTGTAAAAATCAACATTCGTCCTTTTGATACTTGCAAATCCATATGTATTGAAATCGAATGTATCGTGTCTTATTTGGTATGCATAGTTTGGTAGTATATTGAAGTTGATCTACTGTTCTTTATGTGTGTACTTGCATTCGAAGCCATATGTATTTTTATAGTAAACATAATAAGATTATTTTGTTACGCTAGTATCATGTTTTAATAATGCAAAAAAAAAAGTTAAAAAGTTGACTTTAAAGTATTTATGAGACAGTTGTTGAGCACTTTCTACAGCTTCAGTGGTTTTTAAAAAGAAGAAAAAAATCTTATACATAAATAAACGGACACTGGGAAAAACCATTGATGTGGTTATTGAACATTTAGAGAACCCGAACATAGTGATTCATGAAGCAGATTAAAACAAATAAAAGATAAGTCTTATTTTACCAAACAATAAACTATGTCATTTATAAACTATTTAAAGAAGATATTGGATGTTATTTTGTTTAAATGTTTAACGAGATTAAACCGATACACATACGGATGGGTAATTTATAAATATTATTAATGTTCTTACGTTACTATAAAAATGTACTTAACAAAAAAAAAAAAAAATAAATAAATAAATAAAAATAAAACACGTGAGCAATCTGAAGTAAAAATAATAAAACACGTGAGCAATCTCTTACAGTTGAAAAATATAAAAACAATCATAATTTTTCGAGTCGTCTGGTGATACTCTATTTGTAATCTTATTTAAATCCTGAACCCGCCTCGGAATTTTGTTTGAACTTTTTGTGCAAGTCACGGATTTGTGAATCACGTTTGTTCCCTTATCCGTTTAAACCAATGTAGAAGTAAAAGCTTGTTTGTAAAGTTTCTTGCTCTTTTTTTATATTTTCGTTAGTTACTTCAATTATAAAAAAAGTTTTCATTAATTAAAAAATACCTATAATTTAAGCAATACACATTTGTATTAAAACAATCACGCGTTTTTGCATCTCTTGTTTCGTCTTTGATGCAAAAAAAATTTTGGTCATAAAAGAAAATCTGGCTTAGGTGCTGGCTTTTACTGACATGGCTGTAAATATATAATACACATACCAGTTAAATTTTGATGTGCCAGATGTAAATAATAATACGTTGTCCAATACAGTTATTTAAATTATTTGATTCGGTGGAATATTTCGTTTATTAGTTGCTTTATATATATATCTATATATATATGATTAGTTTTTTTTAAAAAGTACAACTAGCAGTAATGTTGACCATGTTTTTCCGTTAAAAAATATGTTTATTAACATGGACAGGATCAATTTAAACTAAATTTCCATTTTGCATAATTTTGTTTATAACATATACTTCAGTATTGAAATATAACGTGTCGTGATTATTCACGAAAAACTGACAAAATGAACGTAATACATAAAGAAAATGTATAAATTACGAAGTAGCAAAGTATATTATGTCATCATAACTTGTAAATAAATAATTGTGATAATAATAAATATGTTTCTTTTAACTTTATTAACTTCGGAATGTAACGGAAAGCGGAAACCCGTTACTAAAATGCAGTCTGATATATATGACAGTATTTTCTTTCTCCATTCAACATGCATTTAATGTTCAGAGTTACATAATGTGCATGCGCTTAACAGAACTTTTTTTAAAATTTAGTTTGTATTTATAAGTGCAGAAAAGGACAGAAATATTTAGTTGATCCTAATCGTTTTTTAGTTGCGCGAGCAGAATCAGAAAATTTTCAGCTTTTACGTTGTTTTTTTCATTTTGATGTTTCGCTTTCATCGTTTTTCAATATATATAAAAAAGAGTTTTGCTTAATTTTATAGGTTCTAAAATGTAAGTTTTAGATTAAGCGGGTGGCAAAGATGTGTAAAATGTGAAAGAAACCATATTATTTACACAATTAACGATAGATAAAATATATTGTATACATTCGAGTTGGCTTCGTTAAAGTAACAAAACTAGTTTTTGTTGTTTGATACGAAAACATTGTTAAACCGAAGACGCCCACTCGTCTAAAATAGAAGATCTTTTAAAAATTTAGTTTTACCATACTAATTTTTAATTTCAATGTATTATTCATAACATGGGCCTTTAAAAAACCAAATTCTCGGCGAATAAAGTAGTTACTTGATAATGGATATAAAACAGTTTTTCTTAGAAAGTTATGATCAGACGCATTACTCATGTAATGATTGAATTGGTGTATAAAAAATCAAATCTAAAAGTAAGGAGTTCCGACAAATGATGAATAATAGCCATTAACCATGATGTAATGTGAAAATGTACTTAATAGAAACGAGTGAAAATAATAACTTTACAACACAGTTATAAAGAGCATTTAGGATCACTAGATGTTTGTTTAATGCAAAATTGATACAGTACGGCTATATCTTATATTAAAATATAAATAAAATACTTAATAATATCATACTATTACATCTTTATTAAATGTGTCAGAGCTATGGTTTCTTTATTATGTTAAGTGCTTAACCCACTGAGAAAAACTTTATTCAATAGGAATTGGTTTTTATTTACTTATCAAGTAAGATTGACAGAAGTTCGCGGTTTTTTCCTGCAAAAATTAAAAATAAAGTGGAATTATTGTTTTAAACGCTGAAGTCAAGATTTTTGTTACTGATATTGAATCGGTAAGTTCTTAGATTGTGAAGTATCCAGACTACTTGTAAAAGGTCACCAACCTTATTCAAGAGGAACAAAACCCAACACTAGAGTTGGAACGCAATCTAGTAAATGACAGAAAATGTGATCATTTGTTAGCTCTTTACTAAAAGCAATCGGCAACCGAGGCTTCCAAGAACAATTTGAAAAACATATTTTGAATTTTCTTTAAAAATTTGTTTTATTCATAAAAAAATCATATGTATTGTTTAGAGACTGTAATTAAAAAATGTTCAATATAATATTGAACAAAAATATCTGTTTAATTTTGCTGTGCCTTTATTTGCATATTTCGGAAATGCATTTATCATCAGTGATATTATGAGCCGAAAAAGTTGATAAATAAAAAAGATCACCAAAACATTTGAAAATTGATGAATTCAAAGTTCCAAAATTAAATGCAAGGAAAGGAATGCTTTGCATGAGGGAATAAACCTTAGTTTTAAATTTAAAAAAGTTTAATAAAAAAAATTATAAAAACTAAGACGGTACATTTTTTAAGTTGTTTCCTACTCTAAAGCTTATTTAGTATTATCTTTTTAGAAGTACAAATTTGAATATATAAACATTGTTACCTGAAGAATACATTCTCATTATCATTGCCAGTTTAGTGTATATCTATATATACTTTACTATAGAAATTTTCAAACATTTGCAAGTTTTATAATTCTGTTATTTAGGATATTCCAGGCAAAGTTAATTTATTTTTTTTGGAAAAAAAGCTCTAAGTAGCATGGTTCTTTCTCTCGTGCTGTTTTTTTCTTTATGGTGTTTAATTTGTTTCAGGATTTAAATAGATAATCAAAGATGATACATATAGCCGGTCAGTGTATAATCTATGTTGATCTTAGCTAACGCTACTAACATATAGATAAATTCATTATTGTCACGACCAAAGATACATATTTTTTAAAATTCTTATGCTTGTGATCATACAAAATAAATACATATGGTATGCCTTCACATGCGTACACTTATACATAATTACTCTTTGCAAACATTTTAATGATGAAAAAGGTATGGTGGCTTATTTCTGACATCGACATAATTTTAGTCGACATAAAATTATCTCAACATGTCAACTTAATATCTTGACAAGTCAAGATATTAACAAGTCAAGATATAATCATGGAATGTTGTGATAGCAACACAAAAAGTTGAGATATAAAACACGACGTGCCGCGATACTTGTGTTCCATAAGTTACAAAAAAAGTCGCGATATCAAGATAATTATCACGGCTGGTCAACACAAATATCGCGGCATGTCGTGTTATATATCTCAACTTTTCGTTTTGGTATCACAACTTTCAATGATAATATCTTGACTTGTCAATATATTAAGTCGACATGTCGAGATAATTTTACGTCGACTAAAATTATGTCAATGTCAGAAATAAGCCACCATAGAAAGGTAAATGAGGGGTAGGTAGTAACATGCCTTCTCACAATCTACGGGAAAACGGCATAATTTCGTCTAAACAATCCCAACACCAACGAAAAAAATCACAGACAAACCCTTGCAACTTCAAATGTGGAAAAAGAGCTTTTGAATCCTTTACCATGGTGTTTCAGTCCCCTTTATTTACTACCTAGTGCTGAACAGAAACGCTCTACATTTATTAATGTCGCTGACCTACAAAGCACCCAATGACACTTATCGACGAGTATAAAATCAACATAAAGTATAGAAACGGTATTGTTTTCTCTTTCAATTGTTAAATAGGAGTCATTTTCATATTTAGGGAATTTGATATATGCATGCTGGTTTTGTTTTTTGTAAAGCTTTACCAAGCAGTTACAGTCTTCTTAATCGTTGTTTCTTCTTTATATGTTATGTTTTGATGTTGCTTGTTGTGGAATGGTTTTGTGCTTTTTTTTTCTTACAATTTAACATGACTGACGAGATATACATATCTAGCGCAACAGGTAATAATTTTTTCTCATATTTGTGACATGGTCTGCTGGTCTGCTAAGTTGATTTTTAATATCTGTAGTTTTTTCCTTTTCATATTATTTAGCAGAAAAATTATATGTATAATGTATCGTGAAACAAAAAAGCGTTGTAAAAAATTTCAAAATAGGCATTCTGAATCTATTGTAAAAATTCATTAAGGTATGCAGCAAAATGAAATGACATAATATATATTTTATTTTCATAAAGATGTCTTTAAATTGGAAAGCATATAAAGATATTACCTCATTGATGAAACATAATTATGTAATCATTTTTGAAAACTCTTTTGCATTTTAGAAATGATATTCGTTTTGACTGTTTTGCTTCCAGTTTTGCGGTAGAATGATTTGTCTTAAATATTACATGAAAGCCGAAGGTTGTTTTTGAAACAGCTTATTCTACTGCATAACTACATGTAGTACAATTAAGGAAAATGATATTTATTATACTTACAATATTTTTTAAATGTCTAAAATGACCGCAAAATGTAACTTAAATTTAACAAATTCATAAAAAATAACAACTTTAATTACATCTTTTAAATCGACTTTTCCGAAAATGACTTCTCTTCACTTGTCCTATTCTACTGCATTAAGTTATAATCATACAGTAGAATCGATCACAAATACTGCGTATACATTAAAGCAAAAACATTGTGATTGTAAATATTTAAATTAAAAGTGTTATTTTGAGGTTTCACCTAGCAAAACTTAAGACTGATTTTTTAGGTAAATGTAATGTAATGTTTTTAAAAATATGTTTTTTAAGGTTTGTGTGAAAAAGGAGAGAGTCTTCTTATGAATGTAAATAATAAAAAATTGAATGGTTCTAACGCCCTTAAAATGTTTTAGTTTCATTAAATAATAAGAAAAAAACTTACCTTTGATTCCTTTCAGATGCAATAATGAAGTTTATAATATATATAAATACTTGCACTGTTATATATTTTAAGCATTATTGTTTTGAACCAATATGAAAACATAATATTTTTTCTGCTTTGACAATGACCTATTGGACAAAAAAGTTGCAAGAAAGTACAACATCTTAATTATGTTAATTTGAACGTCATATTTTTGACATTTAAATAATTTATAGAAAAATTAATCTTAAAGCTGAAATTGAAAGAAGATCCCTAAAAAGGAATCAAACAAATTAAATAATATGACACACATTAAATTTAATCAGGTTTATAGATTATAATGTGTTTTATTCATTTAAATTCAATATTTAAAAATTAGCTAAATAACAATTCTCTGACTCATGAGAACGACATGCCTATTGTTATAAATATGCATGTCATGCTGTTCTTAAATCGACTTTTCCGAAAATGACTTCTCTTCACTTGTCCTATTCTACTGCATTAAGTTATAATCATACAGTAGAATCGATCACAAATACTGCGTATACATTAAAGCAAAAACATTGTGATTGTAAATATTTAAATTAAAAGTGTTATTTTGAGGTTTCACCTAGCAAAACTTAAGACTGATTTTTTAGGTAAATGTAATGTAATGTTTTTAAAAATATGTTTTTTAAGGTTTGTGTGAAAAAGGAGAGAGTCTTCTTATGAATGTAAATAATAAAAAATTGAATGGTTCTAACGCCCTTAAAATGTTTTAGTTTCATTAAATAATAAGAAAAAAACTTACCTTTGATTCCTTTCAGATGCAATAATGAAGTTTATAATATATATAAATACTTGCACTGTTATATATTTTAAGCATTATTGTTTTGAACCAATATGAAAACATAATATTTTTTCTGCTTTGACAATGACCTATTGGACAAAAAAGTTGCAAGAAAGTACAACATCTTAATTATGTTAATTTGAACGTCATATTTTTGACATTTAAATAATTTATAGAAAAATTAATCTTAAAGCTGAAATTGAAAGAAGATCCCTAAAAAGGAATCAAACAAATTAAATAATATGACACACATTAAATTTAATCAGGTTTATAGATTATAATGTGTTTTATTCATTTAAATTCAATATTTAAAAATTAGCTAAATAACAATTCTCTGACTCATGAGAACGACATGCCTATTGTTATAAATATGCATGTCATGCTGTTCTTAAATATTGGCATGCTTCCTTGTAATCTAAACAAAAATGATAGAGTGGTAATTTGGAGTTTTTTTTATATGTCTTTGCACTTTTGGTAAACTCAACATATTAAAAGATAAACCAAGTTTAACACGTTCAGCAAAAATTATCTCACAATAATTAAACGTACTATAGTACACTCCCTTACCTTATAAAATAGTTATTTGATGGGATAAATAACTTGAATTGAATTCAGGCACATTACTCTTATTGTAATTAAATGTGTCTGAAATCAGTTATTGACGTAAGGAATCGCGTCATCTATTAAACAATTATCTGATTTGAAAGTGATCTTGTTAATATAAAAGATTGTAATTGACTTAATTATAACTTGAGAAATGTAAATGTATTAATAGTATAAGTGCGTCTACATGATTGAAAATGATATACCACGGCTGTTAAGGTGTCTAGAAAAGATGTTTTACAAACAACTGAAAATAAAAATTTTCAGTGTAAAGTGGTTAACTAGCTAGAACGATATATTAATGTAAAATCTAAAACGTTCAACTAATGTTTGATTGTTAACATTGATCTAGTAGGTTACAGTTAAACTTTAAAACACTTTAAAACAAATTTCTAACATAGAATGACATCATTTTCCGTCATTCTTACATTTTCAACAGTATTGTACAAAAATATATTAAATAAATAAAAATTGAGTTAAATATTGTTTGGTATTATATTCACTATATTGAGAGTTTCTTGTATGATACTAACTATTATGACAATATCTGGTATGATACTGTACCACTGTGTTAATTTAGTTGGTAGAGTGCTCGCTCCGTAATTGGGAGGTCATGGGCTTGAACCACGACATCAAAATGGGAAGTGACTGTTCTTAACCCAAGCACTCGATATTACGAAATGAAAGCCACGGTTCTTTCGGATAGGAACTTAAAATAAACGAGGTTTCGACTAACGGTAGGCGTGGAAAGATAAAGAATCCTGCTGTATAATGCAGGGCAACGCACAGGCAAAGCTTCGGCACTTTCGCCTATAGTTGGCGACGTGTCTATATAAGTGAAACATTCTTGACTGGGACGTTAAACACCACTACTCAACTCAACACATCTTTGTATGATGGTAATTGATTTCTCAGTGTCTGGTTTGTTACTGACTTGTTTGGCAATATCTGATATGCACCTGCTCCGACAAAATTCGATGTAATAGTGATGATCCTACGGGTGCCTTGTTTGACAATGTCTGACAAACAACACTATCTTAATTGAAAAATGTTGCGAGAAAATTATGCTATAATAGCCAGATTAAAAATTGTCTGGAGTTTAACAGGTGGTAAAAAAGATATTTTAGGTCATGCTATTTTTTAAAAATAATTTCAATACTTGTCGTATTTTAAGAACTGTTTTAACATTTTTTTACGTTAATGAATATTTTTTTATTACAATAGGTGTTATTTTTGGATATGGTTTGAATAGTTAATGCTAAGATGATGATACTTGTTTTTGAATATCATCTGTAAAGTTCAATGAAAATCTTTTAGAAAAAATCCTTTACGATTTGACAGAGAAAAAAAATCAAGTCTGCAGAAACATTCTTTCAAACAATGGAATTTTAAAGAAGACATTTTTTGTTTACATAACCACGTTAGCTAATCATACCTTCTCTTGAAATCACGTATATATACACTGATCGATATAAGATAAGAATTTCTTACAATAGTTTTAAAAAAGGTTTATTTGGAAACATGCCAAAACGTTTTTTGCAATATCTAATCTATCAATTCGAAATATCTGACAACCAATTTTTGTAATCTGACACAAAATCGTGACAAACATGCCTTATTTGTAATTGTATTGCCGTTGATCTGTAAAAGCAATCGGTCATCGTATTGCCGCATCGTTCGTTCTATAAATCATATGTTTTGATAACAATATTTACACAAGAAATCCTAAAGATGATTTGATTGTTCAACCAATTTTATACCAAAACTACAATTGTTCAAATCTATATGACTTCATAATATTGTATCAACTTAAATAAGTATGCTTTCTACTTTCAAGTGGCATTTGGTGAATCAAAAGATTGTTTAAATTGTTAACCTCTTACATATAAGATGTACTTTAAGGCATTTTTGCATGTTAAACAACACTAGTTTTTAATGTATTGAATGCAAAAAAAAAAAAAAAAAAAAAAAAAAAAAAAAAAAAAAAAAAAAAAAAAAAAATTGAACTGTAATACTTTTTGTCAGTCACCTTTTTGGGAACTACGTGTGGATTTTTTCTTAGGACGAAATTTTTTAATTTACAAAATTCAAATTGTGACAGGATTGTGAAGATATTTATTTTTTGAATAATTAATAAAATTCTTTTTTCACGGAATAATGAGTTTTTAATTGCCAAATAATTGTAACCGTTTATTTTTTGTTATATTTTGAGCCATAACAATAAAGTTCTTTTGAGACTTGAATTAAATTCAAGGCATTTTTAAAAACATTGAAAATTTCTAAGCATATTTCTCGACCCACTTTGGTAATCTTTTAGACTTGATCAACATAGAAATGAACTACCCTTTGTAATACATTGTCCTGCTGGTTTATACGTCTTAATATCGTAACAAACCACGAAAAGAATATTTTTACAAGACATTTTTTTCGAAAAGTCGTTTGAAAAATATTAAAATAAGTATAAAATAAACAGATTAATAAGTAAATAAATAAAACATGTCATGATTCATAATTATTAATTGTGATACTTCTGTATTAAAAAAGAACATACATAAGTTAAAATTGAAAAAAAGTACAACTTACCTCTAGATAATTATTATTCTTGTATAGCATTCTGTTACCATTAAATTTTTTTTACGTGAGAAACCATTTAAACTTAGTAAAACACCTGGATATTATCACTAATATCATTCTTTAGTGTCAAGTAAATCCTTATAATCTTGGTGAAAAAAAGTGCCAATGGATTCATTTATAAAATATTATGAGCAAAATAGTAAATTGGTATTACCCTTGGTAATAGAAGAATGAAACATCAATAAAGGTGCATGACATCGCAAGAGAAATAGATGTTATCAGAAGATTGAAATTTGTCGTACATTTCTTGTTGTCGTCTGCTTGTCACAGAATGGAAGACATATTGAGGAATATGTTAAATAAGGCTATACATTTCTGTCACTATTTTTTACATTTATTTTGGGGGAAACAATTTATGTATTGAACTTTCCTGATAAAACGACATCTCATCTCCGTTGTTCATTGAACTTGGCGCCCAGCTTATATTGTCTCAACATTCTTATGTCAAAGTGGAATAATAATAAAATGTAGACATTAATCATCAAGTTCCCCAGACAGACATTCTCTTCTATTGTTTATTATTAAATCCTTTTGAGTTACATAGCTAATAAATGATTTTTAGCATTTTGGACCACTTGGCCACTGAGGCCAAAACAATTAACTAAGTAAATATTGTAGCTAAAAAACTATAAGAGGGTTCTCAACCATTCAAATTGTTTTACAAACAGTGGTCGATACATAAGCTAAAATTACAAACTAAAGGTGAACCTTATTTAACCAATTAATAAACTAACAATTTCCACATGTAAACGTTTTCTATAAAATTATGAAGACACCTATTTTTCATGTTATTTTAAAAAAATATATGTAGGATAAAAAACCGCAGTGATGTAATACGTTAAAAGTAAAGCTCTTTTAAGGAATTTTGTTTTGATAAGTGTCATCTACTATAATATAGAACTGTTTATCTGTTAGATAGTTTTTGAGAACATATCTAGAGTAATTAAATCTGATTTAGATACGTTGTACTTTGTACATGTCACGAATTTTATACGTTTTGTCCTTATAATGGTCTAAAGTAATTCCACTAAGAAAAATGTTTCTATTAAAAGCAATGTAAATATTAGAGAGAAAAATTGCACTTGATTGTCGGGGTTAAATGTTGACTGGTTTCAACCAGATTACAAGAAATAAACTTGCGCCACAGTCTTTTTGTCAAGCCTTTTGTCAATTCATATAGAATATTTGGTAATTGACTTTAATTAGAAAAGTTTGGTTCAAAAGGCTCACAAGAGTTCTGAAAATAAACAAAAGTCTTGGTTCAAACATTTCTATCTGCCTAGATACATTAACCATTTTATTGCTGTCAAGTTTTTAATATGTAGTCTTGATGTGTTCAATTGATAAATACATTTAACGGCAATGTTATAATGTTTTAACGTAATAGGTACATGTGAAAGTCATATTCTTACTTGAAATTGAAAATTAAGTAGGAAATTTCTGAGAAATGTTTAATGAACTATAGCTAGATCCATGATGGTTCTGCGATCATATTAACATAACATTTCCAGTTTTATTTTTATGTTTATCTAGTCGTTCACTATGAAAGTCATTTAATCCTTGTAACTAACCGGACACCCTTTGAACAATTAAAAAAATGTATCTAAAAATAATTGTACACAAATCGCAATACGTATTTAAGTTCACATCTCTTTGAATTATATTCTTCCTCTAGCCAAAAATCCACTGTTCCGTGTCGTAAGTAAGCCAAAAATCCACTGTTCCGTGTCGTAAGTAAGCCAAAAATCCACTGTTCCGTGTCGTAAGTATCATTCTTTTCTGTCATAACAATTAACTGCGAAAACATGTAGATTACGCAGAATATCATTGGTTTGAAGTAAATTTTTAAGAGAAATAGAATAAGTTATAGCTGAAATAATATTAGAATAAGCACTGGGTATTGTGCTGTTAAAAAATCACAAAAAATTGCATATCATCAGAAAAGTCGGAATATGATATAGGTTAAAGCTGCATTAAGTTTTCAAAAGAAAAAAAATAAAACGGTGCTAATCTAATAAATGATGTTCCTAATGAACAATGTTACATTTGGTTCAACGATAAAAGCTCGAATAAATACAGAAATTACAGTATTTACCCAGCGAGATGCAGCATTTGGGATCTAATATTAGAACATCGTTACGTCATCAAAACCCGGGTCATTTAAACACAACTTTCAAAATGTTGAAATACGATAAATCAAACACAGAACTTCGTTGAATTTGTCATTTGTGACTTTGTAAGGGAAAAATAACACCATTTCAAATACATCTGGATATTAATGAAGGACAATTAATGCAATCTGTCATGTTTCACTTTCGATTCTAGGCTTTTCCGTATATCCGTGCGCATGCTCCAAGTTCATAATTACCATCGTAGAACACTGACCAACCGGTCAGAGGATTCCGTTTATTTACAGCTAAAAGAAATGAAATTTTAGAAAATGAATGTCACGGATCGTGGTTAGAAGATATCTACTTTTAAAAAAATATATTTTTAGAAAATCAAAAAAAATTCAGAAATTTGGTAAACTTAATGCAGCTTTAAGTGAAATAAAAAAAGATAAATTGGTTTAAAATGAGGGGGAAAGAATCAGTATGTTAGAATATAATGCAAATTTGAATTTGCTAACTCGAGAAATATTGCATGCTCAATCTACAGAAATTCGAATACCATTTTTGAAACTTTTGAAATATTAAATTACATGACGCGATTGTAAACTTTCTGGTATTTTGTTTGCTTTTATTGATTGATTTTTTTTCTTCTCAAAGATTAAATGCCATTAAATTTCAATCAGAAATCTTATGTTGCTTTGATATATATTGCCATTGTAATATTTCTAAAGATGAAATATAGCTGTACAAAATGCAAAGACTTTTTTACTTGAACGTTATTTAGAATGGTACAGAAAATTTATAGTTTTAACGATAGCTTCAGCTGCTGAATAAAAAGCAAGCGATCAAAAAACCCACATATTTTATAAAAACTGAGAATAATTTATTACATATATTGGATTTCACTGTCACAGCTGTAAAATATAAACGATTTCATAAAAACAGCATGTTTTACCGGCTCTTATAAACATCTCAAGGTCAGTACAAAGGTTTGTAATAAACATCTAAACAAAGTGACTGCTGTTAGTTTTGCAGACGTGTTTGTTCGCAAAAAGCTGCTTTGTCAAAGCTGTGTTCAACAGTATGAGTAATAGCATGATAGTTAGCTCTATGTATTCTAACTTTTCAAACGAATTGTTTTGTGTTTATAGAGTGATTCTTGTCTATATACATGTGAAAAAAAGAAGGATTGTATTTCAAAGAAATATTCTTATGGCTATGTATTGTAGGAACATAGTAACGAAATAGATGTTTCATATTGCTAAATATTTTACAAACAATTATTTTGTCTAGTACAAAAAACCAATAATGTGGATATTTTAAGAAATTTCATTTTGAATAAAATTTAAAAATGTGCAATTTAGAAAGTATATTTCTTTAACTTGTCGTGATTTTAGACTTTACAAAAGCACGGATTACCAATTCTTTTTATGTGAATAATTCTAAATCAACTATCACTTATAAAATTTGGACCACTAAACATTTGTATATCTTTTGACTTAGCATTTTGAAATCCTAATGTAAGGGAGTTTGTCAGTCCATTTGCCGAAAGTCTAATGTGTTTTTTTGGGTACTCTGGTTTCCACCTTAATTCCTGGACTGGTCTCAATCATTTGTATAATTCTAAAACACTGATCATTTAATGGTTCTTGACACATATTTATGTATTTAGTTAAGGTCTACAGACTATATAATTCTATACAACCAATCATTTGTATGAACCGTCTGGACCATCCATCACTTATAATTCTGCACTATCAATTCATTAAAGTTTTTTAACTCTCAATGGCTTATTAAGTTTTCTCAATCAAGAGATTGTATTAAAAAATAATTTGGTGTGCATAGGTGAAACAATAATTTGGAATAAAGTATTGACTTCGCCTAAAATGCAACATTTAGGACTTTTGTTGCATATTTCACAAACCTTATTTAAAGTTGAGACAAGTTTCACAATTTGTTTTCCAAATATATTTTGTCCTTCCTTTCTTATTTTATTTGTATACTGTATTGTTGAATATATCTTTAGTGTATCTTGTTCATTGCTGCATTTTTTTTGATGCAAAGTCCATGTTTTTCTGTTACAAAATTATTTCTTATACAGTACGATTGCAGTCCTAATATTTAACATCAAACTTTGACAAAAACAATTTATAAAACGCACTAAATGAGACCCAGATAAAGCAAATAGCTTGAAATGAACTTTAATGATTTTTTATGCTTTTTGCACTTAAGATGTGTTGATTTTTTCAAGAAATTCTTGTGACTTCAAAGTTTTGTAAATCTCTGACTATTCAACACCAATACAACTTTTATATCAATAAAACTTTTGATAAAGAAATAAGTTTATAGGAATAGGTGAATAACAATATTTAGAATTTTACCAAAAATTATGGAATCCCATAGATTCTTCTCTCATTATCCACTTTAACAAGAATATCTAGAATTTTATTGAATTGAATTTGTCGAAATACCGGGACCATCCTTACCAAATGTCTCAAAATTCCTTTGTATCCATATAGACTCTAGTTGTACTGTTAATCATTATTATTCATTTGCGTTAAAGCTGAATTGTTTTACAACTTTGCATATTGTGAAAATAACTTCTAATGAAAGCCCTGGTTTTGACATTATATTTCGTGGTTTTAACTTACCCACGGTAAAACGAAATTCAATGCACAAATAACATTTGTGATTTAACAGTATATTGGTACGGTCCGTTATTGTGATCGATTGATTAATTTCTATCTGACCAAAAATAAAAATAATCTATTCGTGCTATGATATCTAGATGTAAATACATTCACCCACCGCTGTTAGAGTAATAGAATTTATTGAATTGAATTTGTCGAAATACCGGGACCATCCTTACCAAATGTCTCAAAATTCCTTTGTATCCATATAGACTCTAGTTGTACTGTTAATCATTATTATTCATTTGCGTTAAAGCTGAATTGTTTTACAACTTTGCATATTGTGAAAATAACTTCTAATGAAAGCCCTGGTTTTGACATTATATTTCGTGGTTTTAACTTACCCACGGTAAAACGAAATTCAATGCACAAATAACATTTGTGATTTAACAGTATATTGGTACGGTCCGTTATTGTGATCGATTGATTAATTTCTATCTGACCAAAAATAAAAATAATCTATTCGTGCTATGATATCTAGATGTAAATACATTCACCCACCGCTGTTAGAGTAATAGAGTTTCTTTCTCAAAAGTAAACAAATCAATTTCAATTTATTCTGTATATCTCTCGATTGAATTGTAGACAGAAAACATCAGTTAATTTAAAGAGTAAGAATCTGTTTTCATAAAAGAGGCTCATATTTTACAATTTATTTTCAACTGAATCTAATTAATTAATTTTTTGTAGATATTTCAGTGAATGATATAAGATAAAGGATTTCTTGTAGAAGAAACTAAAAAAAAGATAAATATCACTCCATAAAAATTCATATTCTGATAATCGTGTTTTTCTCATTCACATTGAAAGTTTTAAAAACAAGGATTATGAAGAAGTATGAAGTAACATTTTGCAAGATTTGATTTCCATAAAAATACATAATAGACATCTGAAAATTTGCTATATGCTAAATTTTCTGATAGAACAAAGTATTACCTACTGAGTTTAGTATATACTCGGGAAGTTTTACTCCTTCTGTAGGTTTGCTTGATTATATTTGATTGCAAGGTTCCCTATCTGTATAGCCTTAGACAGTTAATTTGTGATGTATATCAATCGCACTCTCTTCGGCCTGGTTACATCGTAAAGTAAAATATAAAGATCTAGTTGATGAAATTGACGTTTGAAAAGTACTGAATAAATGTACAAATATGATATATTAACGGCAATTTTTAAATGAACAAAATCTTTCTTTTTTTTCAATACGTAATTTTTTACCAATATTGACAACAATTACGTAGTTTGGACAAATCCATCACGCAAGTTTGCGAATGAAATACAGTTCTTTAAAATAACATTTTTAAGAAAAAATACTATAATCAAGCATTGTTGTCATTGTAGTAATTTGGAATCAACTCTACACTATTTTCTTAAGTGTTCACTTTACACAATTGTATTGTAAAAAAAACAATTTTATTAACTCCATACCCTATCATGTGACTATCCAACATCTGCTTTATGGTATTCCAGAATTGTCTCTACAGCAAAACATTGATAACTTTAAAAGAGTTCAAACTTTTACTATACGTTCTAAACGATTTACCCAATACTGTTGACTTATATGATTATCATCTGTAATTTTGGATTTTTACTATACCTCTTGCTATCCTTTCCTTTTCTTAATATTCCTTTTTATTTTTCTTTTCATATCATGTTTTTTTTTCTTTTATCATTTTTCTACTTTGTTGCATGTACTTTAAGAAAATTGGATTTTCCACATGCCTAAAGTTGTAAATATAGTAGTGGGAGAATGATTAATACAAGAATTATATTCTTGTTTCAGAATCCCAATTGAATTTAAATATTGTAAATGTCAATTTATTGTAATGTTATCAGTTCAATAAAATATCGTTTAAACTAATTAAGTAGGATACATAACGCCTACCCTGATGTTCGTGATTGCTTTGACTGTTATCTAGTGCATATTCTGATCATTTTGTAGCGAACTTAATGAAATTCAAAAATTATAAATGTAACATCTATTATTCCAGGAATCATTAGGCGATGTAATATCCAATTTCTGTTTTCTTAATTAAAGTATCTGTGTGTTTCTTCTACTTAAAAACCATACATTTAATTTTTAATATTGCTTTCTAATAAAAAAAAAATTCTTATACAAAAATCATCTTATCAATTAAACTTTAACCCGTATTATTTACTAATACATGAAATAGATATAATGCTAAATTTTTAAGTAAAAGAAAAAGAAATCATTATAAAGACAAAATGAACGTGGATGTCATCCTACACAACACAAGTGCTGAAATTTTAGTTAGAACCTTAGAAGACGGGTTGGAATGAGGACACATGTTTCAAACGCCATATTAGATTTTCTTGTCTAACTAAAGTTTTTTGTTTCTTTGATCGTCTGGTACTAAGTATTTCACTAAGTAGGACTGTCCAAGAATCATTTTGAATTTCATCAGGTCTACTGCCAGTAACATAACTATTTCTAAAACCAAAATAGTAATCCCAACAACCCCTATCCCAGCAGACGATACTCGACTGTCTGGTGCGCTTGTTTTCCGTCTAATTGTCGAGGATAATAAATGCTTGTTGATTCTAAGTTCATCTTTTATTTTTTGAATTTCGACTTCTATTTCGTCCATCGTTTTATTCGATATCCCGTATTTTGTGCTTCCAGAACAATTACAGTAGCTCATACAACCCGACGTCATAGTTGTACTAGAGAAACCTGACATCGTAGGCGTCTTGACAGTAGTAAATAAAGTATTGGTAGAGGTAAATTTAGTGCCATTTTGAGACGGGTTAGATGTAACCGTTCCAAAGATTGGTGGACTGGCTGTTGTTGTTGTTGATGATGATGATGTTGTTGTTGTTGTTTCGTCTGTAATTAAATTAAAATGAATTTTATACAGGAAAATGTTTGCCAATTATTACTAATTGAGACATATTGAATCTCAATGAAAAAAACTACAAAATAATCGCACAGTAAACAAAAATAGTAAAAAGTGAAATATCTAACACAAATATCTGTTTTATTTGCCGAATGTGCGCATTTCGGAACGGAAGATCATTTATCATAAGTGACACTAGGGAACAGTTGATAGATCCAAAAAACATAAGGCAAACAGTTAAAAATTATTATATATGCAACGTTCCAAAATTTTCTGAATCTAAATGCAGCTAAGAAATGTTTTTTATGAGGGAACAAACCTTATTTTTAAATAACTTTCAAAATTAAGACAACTGAAAATTTTGAAAAATGGTACGTTTTCTGTCGTCAAAAAGCACTGACTACAGAGTTAAGGATACCCTCAGGGAATTTTTCTCTACCAGCAGCTGTACCCAATACATGATCAAGATAAAATAATGAGGCTTGTTTATTGTTAAAAATTTGTGATATAAATTCCCCTAGCAAAACACTTTTTATCTGAATAATTACTTCAATGACACATCACGAAAAACAAAAGAAGCCAAATCAAATCTAGGGACTACATTAGATTTACATCTTATAACTCGATTTTCCTTTGTTTAAAGGATTTTAATTGGTCATAACTTTTTTGGTGTTTTGTACGTTTTTTTTTATTAAATTAATTGACTATCAGTAACGTCATATTATAATGGATGACACACACAGGATCTGTGATTTTCACATTAAGGAGTTATTTTTAATTTGTTTCGTTTAATATTTGAATGCGTCGATCTGATTGTAAAAATTCTATAAAATTGCCTAATTCGTGTAGCGAATCATATTCTGTTTCCAAAGTCCTTTTTTTCACTTTTCGGCAAAAAAAACTCATAGAATTTTCACTATTTATATTCCATATACAAAATGCGGCCTAAAAATTTTCATTTTTCCTTATTTTTAAGGCAGATGAAACATAATAAATTATGCACTATGCAAAAAAATACTTTCATTTCTATTACAATTCTAATACAGTTAACGGTTCTACCCGTTCACTACTGCATGATGCATAGGATTATATATATAACGAAATTTTTAAGTAAATCTATTTATAATTCCTTAAATACAAAATATCGACAGAGTAGTTATATTCTGTTTTTTATACTTACCATATAATCCAACAATCTGTATCCAACTACCCAAAACAAACTCTTTATCTAACAATAAAAAATATTATACTAATGTAATGTTACGTACTCGTACTAAATCAGCAATTCGTATGACGAAAGACCATGAGAGGGTTATCCTCTCTCTCTCTTCTCTCTCTCTCTCTCTCTCTCTCTCTCTCTGTTGAAGAATTTCAATAAACAATATAATAACTAAAAGAAGTATTGATTCAATCTGATTTTACACCTGTATATTTCTAACGATGTCTGGTCACCTACAATATCATTTGTCATGTGTATAAAAAGAAGTACCAAGTTTTACTAAGCTGATTTCCACAGAACTTTCAAAAAACGAAGCAAGCTGCTTTCACATAAATAGTTGACTTTGACATTGCAAGCCAGAGTTTATCACACATAATTTCAAAAACAAAGCAAGCTGCTTACAAATAAATAGTTGACTTTGACATTGCAAGCCAGAGTTTATCACACAGAATTTCAAAAACAAAGCAAGCTGCTTACAAATAAATAGTTGACTTGATGACATTGCATGCCAGAGTTTATCACACATAATTTCAAAAACAAAGCAAGCTGTTTTGACATAAATAGTTGACTTTGACATTGCAAGCCAGAGTTTATCATACAGAATTTCAAAAACAAAGCAAGCTGCTTACAAATAAATAGTTGACTTTGACATTGCAAGCCAGAGTTTATCACACAGAATTTCAAAAACAAAGCAAGCTGCTTACAATAAATAGTTGACTTTAAAATTGCAAGACAAAGTTTACCGTGGCCTTAAATGATTTTATTGCTGATAATAATGAAGTCACTGTATCAAAACTTATCCCGGATATATTTGACGTCCAATAGATTCGTGTTCTTTTTATTTTTAAGTTTGTTTTCGCACGTGGCGGGTAAAGCTAGTTCGACAGGAGGTGCTTATTCTTCATGAGCACCCGGCCTCATCGACTCCTTAAACAGATGAAAGTTCACGTGATTAACTAAATTTGCAAGTTTTCAAAAGTATTTACTTAGCTTTTTTGGATTGGCATTTTGACAGGGACCGGTATGTTTGTGTTTGAGATATATTGTCTATACACAGCATGTTACTTACTAGAATTAGCGGTAATTAGCGGTAATTGAAAAGCTATTGTGAAAAAAAATGTTATTTTAAACAGCGGACCAAAACATTACGTACATGATATGTCACATTTGTATCTGTAGATATCTGACAGTTTCATACGTTACTTACCAAGTTCCCCCACAGTTACATATTTTGTTGTTGTTGTAATGTCGCTTACCGTCGCATCAGCAATTTTCAGCAATTCGCGACGAGAGCTAGGTAATTAATTCTTGAGAAAATCTAGATTTGTGTGTGTGTGGGTCATATGTGATTGCGTATAATGATCTGCCGTGTACTACAGCTTATTCAATGCGACTTTTAGGTAAAGTGCTAGCTCACCAAGTCAGTTTGCCGTCGACAACCATACCCCTCCCCCAGTCTATTATCCTGGCACCGGATGAAACAGTCGATATTATTCCCTCTTAATATCGAACGCCAGACGATAAACGTTCTGCGTTACTAACCTGATTCCCAAAGTGATATATTATATCTGTAAACAACAGTCCCAAAGAAAATCCATAGACAGTTCATTTTCATGGAACTCTTTAAGTTGTGGAGATCTCCGTTACTTCTAAATGAATACTTGTGCTGTAACAAAAACACACAGAAAAAATTTAGTGTGGATTTATAACGATAATCATTCTATCATTTGTTTTTAACTGTTCGTTTTTATTGAATCATTTAAATTTTTGAATGTATTAGTTATAAAAATTCCAAAAAAATATTTTATGATTATTAGGATATTTTTCATTTATTCCTAACTAAGACAAGAGAAAAACTTTCAAGCGAAACAGAGAATTTATTTTTTGTTACATTTAAGTGACTTTCTGTTATTTTCATTTTCAAAAATGCCTTTTATTATCGCCATTTGGGATAAAATATTTGGCTTAACTTGTTTTTAATAATATAAACTTTTAATATATTTCAAGATGTCATTGCCGCTTTTTGTAATTTTGCATCATTCTTGTTAGTGTTGATGTTTGCAACCTCTTCTTCCAGTTCAAAACAAGATCATGTGCATCGCAAACTTTCGCATTCAAATATCTTAGAATACAAAACATTTACTTATAGATCGAGGTTAGTGACTATTTTAACGGTTCCACTTATATTTCAGTCCAAAATGAAATGAGGCGCCCCCCCCCTCTTCCTACACCAATTGGTATCGAAAAATTCCGGGTTTTTGATAAAGATGTTGTTCTGACCATACACTCAGGTACTGGGAATAGAATCGGGGGGGGGGGGGGAATTCGGACTATATAAACCTTTTTTAGTTTTTTTAAAGATATGATTGCTGTTGATTCATCAACACTTTGTTTTATACATATAGTTCTAAATATAGTTATAAAGTAATTTAAAAAATATTTAAAACTTACAGCCAGATTTTTTATTTTCGTTTGATCACATTGGGTGTCGATATCTTTATTTACACCTATAGTAAATAGTGTTGTTGTATCATCCAAGTTATATATACTAATACCGTTAACATACATTTTCCTGTTGTCCAAAGCCGAAACAAGAATCTAAAACAATCAATAAAATAAGCGAAAAATGATGGTTTAACTACCAAACAGATTAGTATTCAGAATTTAGTTTGAAAAATTGGATCTTCATAAAAATTGCGTAACATGACAGAATTTTTTTTTTTAAATTTCAAGTCAAATTAGGTCATGATTGTCGAAAAATATTTCTATTCTAACTGCAAAAATGAATAAGGTAATGTTGTTTGTGTTTAAGATAAATACATAGGTATTTTGTCAGGTAAAATACTAATTTAAATTCAACCATTAAAGCAATAACTAAAAAAAATCTCTCTCTCTCTTTTTTTTGTATTTAAATAATAAATGGCGATATAGTTTATACTTTGTACAAAACAACAAAACAAGGATTTGTCATTTTGGCTTCATAAGAAGGTTTTGTCCAAACTCACTATGGATTTAGCAAGCAATGAAAATTTAATCATTTTTCACTTATATTTCAGCGTTTTTATGTTACAATTAGTCTTTTTTCTATAGAAACTTAATTCAGATTGTATTTAAAGCTGCATTAAGTTTTTCAATTTTCTGAATTTTTTTTTTTTTGATTTTCTAAAAATATATTTTTTTAAAAACTAGATATCCTCTAACCACGATCCGTGAGATTCATTTTCTAAAATTTCATTTCTTTTAGCTGTAAATAAACGGAATCCTCTGAAGGATTGGTCAATGTTTAACAATGGTAATTATGAGCTTGGAGCATGCGCACAGATGTACGGAAAAACCCTTGAATCGAAGGTGAAACATGACAAATTGCATTAATTGTCCGTCATTAATATCCAGATGTATTTGAAATGGTGTTATGTATCCTTTACTAAGTCACAAATGACGAATTCAACGAAGTTCTGTGTTAAATTTATCTTATTTCATCGTTTTCAAAGTTGTGTTTAAATGACCCGGGTTTTGATGACGTAACCACGTTCTAATATTAGATTCCAAATGCTGCATCTGGCTGGGTAATTACTGTTATTTCTGTATTTTTTCGAGCTTTTATCGTTGAACCAAATGTAACATTGTTCATTAGGAACATCATTAATTCGATTAGCACCGTTTTAATTTTTTCTTTAGTAAACTTAATGCAGCTTTAAGCTAACTTTTTGTTCAAATATCTGACATGCATAACGAAACAATTAATTTACAGTCTTTCACAATATGATCATATGCTAATAGTACATTAAAACAAAAATAAATAAACAAAAATGTTATTTTAAAAACCCAAAAAACTCACACTAGCATTCAAGACGCCGTTAGCGTTTTCATAGTATGAAGTCCAAAACTGCCGAGATCCTTCTCTCAAGTCTGTTCCTGTGGGTACAAATAAAGTGTGATAAACTTTTACCTTTATACAATACGCACACGTTTTAACAAAAATTTTTATTAGACACAAAAAATAAGAAGAGGTAATTTTACACGTAGTCAAGATTCTTTTACCAATAATGAGTCGTTTAGTAACTAAGGATTTCGAGGGATACGGAATGCAAGATTAAAATACAAGCCTTCGGTAAGCGACCTGACACTCCTTCTCACTCAAGGATCCATCCGTCAGGGTGTTTCCGAACCTTGACGGTGGAACGCTTGACCAGAAGGTCGGGTATTTTTAATGACTCGGTCATAAAACCTAGACACATGACAAAAACAGTTGTCTTTCGTACAAAAACATACTCAATAAATTTTCGAAATGTCCTGATTTTTTTCTTTTTTGTGAAAACACAAGGATTAGTAATGTATCTTGAAATGTACAAGCTAAGTGCCTTAAACAATAGTTATCTTATGCTAATAGTCATTACACCTATCAAATAAATCCATCACTCGTATTTAACTTATAGCCTCCCTAGTGACCGATCGTCCATATTTGAGTTGTGTGGTCATTCCGTTTTGTATACAAAACAACCTAATGGGGATTTATTATATTCTTCTCAGCTTTTTTCAACCATTAAATCATTTTTAGTCTGATCATTAACTTAAGAGCTTTGCTCTTTTGGACTATAACTCATCTGTCTGCTGTAGATCAAAATGCGAATGGATATTTATACCCCCATTGGGGTTTTGCTGGAAGTGAGTTTTGTTTAGTTTATTGGGATAGCCGTCCGGGTCAAGCGGCTATAAAGTAAATACAGTGCATACAGTACAAATATTTGATTAGTTGCACTTTCATTTCAAATGTAAAACGATCCTCAATAAAAAGACACGGATTGACTTAGCCGAGTGCCCAAAAGCGAGCTTTCAAGGATTGCAATGCCTCTCACCTTCTAGGGATCGAATCCAGTTCAGGCAGGATCTAATGTGAGAAAGTTTGCTAGTTTGCTTGCTAAAGTTCGGCAGGTTTCTCCTGGTACTCCGGTTTTTCCACCATTCCAATCATTACTACCTCGATATAAATGAAAATTTCGACCTGGGCATGAAACATCATTAATTCAATTCAGTCTTAATTAACTTAGCTTTACATATTTAGCCAAAATTCAGTTAAACTTTAAAATAAACATCACCTGGATATTTTAGTTAAAATCCCATTAAATCAACCAAAAAAAAAAAAAAAAAAAAAAAAAAACAGAATGAGAAATAGCTTACGTTCCAGTCAAAAATATTTCACTTACATCGAGACGTCAGCAGCTATAGATGCAGTGGCAGAAATTTAGACCTTTGCAGTGTGCTTAGGACAATGGGCAGGGTTTTTTTTAACGTACCACGTCTGCCGTGACACAGGGCATCGGTTTTAATGGTTTCATCCGAAGGACCCCGTGACTTTGCTTTCTAAATGCCGAGTGCTTGACGAAAGAACAGCCACCACTAATTTGCAAGTTTTGATTAGACCCGGCTGGGTTTCAAACCTCCGACCTCCCACTTTCGAAACGAGCACTTGTATTTTTGAGAATAGTTTTAAAGAAATTCATTATCTTCTCTTACCATCAGCTATACTAAATGTTGACTTTGTCCTCGGTATTCCAATGAATTGCATTCCATCTGTTTTGTTGTACCTTCCAGTGGCAAAATAAACCATACCATTTTGAAAACCAGACACTCTTAGTTCGAATCTGTTTTCGCTAATAATTATTTGAGAATGAAAATACATATACTAAACAATACTTATAACCAGATAATCAGGCCCCGGTTTCACAAACATTCACTCAATAAAGTGTACACTCAAATTCAAATTAAGGAATATTTCAATGTCATTTTTTAAGACATTACACAGTCAAAATTTAATATCTAATCTTATGTTTAAATTTTTAGTGCAGGTTTGTTGAACAAAACAAAACATATCTCATGAAACTCTAAATTTTTAAAATAATGAGAGAAAATTGGGAATATTTGAGTTGAGTTAACACTCAAATGAGTTAATGATTTTGGAACTGGGGCTTCGATTCGTTTTTATCTCCAAGTCAAAGGAATTGGCCGATGTATTAAAGGCTGAGTGGAAAAATAGTTTTTGTCTTGCATGAAGGAATGTCGGATAAACAAGCAAGAAAAAGATCCCAATCGTTTTTTTTCTAGTAGGTAACATTTCGAAATTTTCAACTTTAATCACATTTTGTCTTTTCAAAATTTAATTGGTATTGCCTTCAATCTATGATCTCTTCCCTTCGTCAGAATCGGAAAGAGGTCATATGGTCTAAAACGCGCCTTTTCGTTGTCTAGATTCGAATATCTCTCAGGCAGAAACTGATTTAAGAAAGTTTGTCAACTTGCCTTCTGGGGGCCTCGGTGGCCAAGTTGTCTAAAGCGCGCGCTTACAGATCACAGTGCATCTCACCGCCTGGGTTCGAATCCTACTCGGGACAGATCCTAGTGTAAGAAAGTTTGTCAGTTCGCTTGCCGAAGGTCGGTGGTTTTCTCCGGGCACTCCAGTTTACTCCACCATCCCAGAACTGACCGCCTCGAAATAAAGTGAAAGATTTTTGACTGGGGCGTAAAACGCCATTACTCCTCTCCACTCAATTTGTCTTCTTATGGAAATTGTTTTTCTCCTGGTACTCTGATATACCCCAACATCAAAGAACTGATATATAGCCTGGGCGTTATGAAACAACTACTCGATTTTCTTTCTCGTGAGAATCAATGACTGTCAACCCCAAAAAGTTACCAGAACTATATTGAAAACGTTGGGACCTAACTTCTATTCTTTCTTTGTATCAATTGAACTCGAAACAATCTGCAATAGCTAGCCTCCTTGAAGATTGTCTTTGTTGTTTATGGTCAACAAAGATGTTGATATCATATATAATAGTATATCAGGTTATTCTTGTTCTGTGTTGTTGGTATCACGGTTGTTATAACGACTAGATATTACAAGCGCATACAGACTCCCAAACTTTTGCCGTTGCCAATCTGGCGCGCGCTCCCTCCTTTAGGCTTAATAAGTGTTCAAACAGCCCTTGGTACATTACAAGTATGAAGACCATTCAGGTTTTATCAGTATATAAATTACATCGAAATTCAAATCAATCACCTTATTGACCCAGCTTCATTTATCTTTGTTTAATGAACAAGTTGGAATCAGTGTGTGTGTGTGTGTGTGTGTGTGTTTCAGCACTGGACTTATGTCTTAAGCTGTGAATTCCTCTGGTTTGTAAATTTAAATAAAAAAACAAGGCACACTGACGAACAAGTCTCACACTGCCGAGTTATAGAGAGAAATGACTGTTTAATAAAAAAATATGTTGTTGGAGGGGGCATTAAACTATGATTAATATAGCTCCTGTTTTCGAATTGCAAAAATGTACTCTTAACACACCTGTTGGATGATGCTAGTTATCTGCAGAAGGTTTTAAGTTGATACGACTTACCATTCCTGAGAAAAGTGTCGGACAAATTTCGGCGGAAGAATTAATAGGAAACAGTACAAAAACAATAAGTCCTCCGACTTGCGTGGGCTGGAGACTTAAAAACCGAATGATTTAATTAACACTACAACACTATACACTAATGGTATAGTTTATTAAAATCACTTACTCCACATAGGCGTCAAATTGTTCTAACTTGTTTAGGCGATGACTTATCAGGTTTTGGTTGGATAGCAGTAATGATTCTATGTCGCTCATTATTCCAGTTGAACCAAACGTCATTGTTACCATGGTTCTCCAGTGTTTGTCTCGTACTTCTAAACTTATCTGAATAAAAAGAAAAATGTTTGATTTAAATAAATGGTAAGATAAAAAGAAAGAGTTATAAAGATCAGTGAGGGGAATGGATGCCGAAACATGAATTTTTTTAATAAATAATGCTAACGTAATTATATGCATGATTGGTTGATTTGGAGGTTATAAGGGATGATAATATTCTTATGAATGATGTAACTGCCTGAATTTTAAAAAGTAATACAGGAAAATTCTACAAGCAGATAAACTTTTTCTAAAATTTGTTTAAAATTTGAATAAGTATTTTGAAACTTTTCTGGAATTCCTGGAAACAATGATTTAAAGAATTTAGTTGCAAATACTGCTTCATTTTGTTTTTAAATTTCTTGTTTTTTATATGAATTCAGTGACATATACCATTTTTAAATGTATGAGTTTTCATATATTTCTTTTATTTTAAATTCTTCAAATTGGATATTTAATAATAATAATAATAATAATAATAATAATAATAATAATAATAATAATAATAATAATAATAATAAACTGTCGAAATACAAAGATCTGGAAATTGAAGTGTCTAGAATGTGGGGTATGAAGACAACAAAAGTGCCTGTGGTGGTTGGAGCCCTGGGTCTCATCAAGAAAGGACTGGATAAGCGCCTCTAGCAAATACCAGGAGGCCCGTCTACCCGGGAGTTGCAGAAAATTGTCTTCTTGGCACTGCACATATTTTGAGAAAAACGCTTTCCATCACTTGAACGCTGAAATTGTCTCAGAGTCATGGTATGACTCCGGCATTTTAGTTATTTCACAAAGTTACAAGAAAATCCAAATAATAATAATAATAATAATAATAATAATAATAATAATAATAATAATAATAATTATAATAATAAGAATAATAAAACTTCCGACTTTGGCAATCGAACAGACAAGTTTCTCACACTATTGTCATATACCATTGTTGAATGTATTTCATGATTAATTCGCAAACGATATATGACACATGACATGTCTTGGTCGGATTCGAACCAATGAAGTGCGAGAAACTGTAATCCCTAAGGATGCGCTTTAAATCGCAAAATCTCAAAGAGAATTATCTGTCCGCCAATCTTAAAGTCAAAAATGATAGAAAAGGCTGATATAAGTGTTATTTGAAGGAATCTCTTTCGCTCTTGATTAAATAAATTTAATTGTCTCGAGATAAGCATTTTGGTATAACAAATTGCAAACGTGTAACTTTTGTCTCGTTGTCATGTGCAGAATTCTTATCGATTACCAAAAAAGATCCGCTTTTATTGCTATTGTAGGCCTAATATATAGTTTCTTGTTTGAATGTTGATTCAAAATCATTAGTTGCAATAACAATTTTAATCGAACTCCATTTTACCAATAACACCTGCAGCTGGCAGGGATTCGAACCATTGTCGGATCATATATATATATATATATATATATATATATATATATATATATATATATATATATATATATATATATATATATATATATATATATATATATATATAAGTTTTACATACTGCTTCCTCGTCTGGTGCTCGGGGTAAAGAGGACAGAGTATTGAGTTTATTTCTACCGGTGAAAGTGTTTCTTTTAGAGTTGAATACCTATCTTTGACATAGTTACTTTGTGAGCTAGCACTTAAACGAAACGTGGCTCTGAGTGCGCGCTAGTACAAGACAGATCGAAATAATCACCAGCACTCCTAACACATACATAGGCTTGTTTTGAGAATTATTCTTTAAGAATAGCCTTGCTCTCGTCGCAAATCGCTAATAAATCGCTAATGCGATCTTAAACAGCAATGCATGTACAACCAACTACACAACCAAATCATTCTATGAAGAAAATAGTAGTTGTTGCCATGTCTGGATTTTCCTCTTAAGTCTCATTTTCACAATCATTCCCTAACTTACATCTGGCAAATTTCAAATATAAATAATTTAGTTAATTGTTTGGGTATTTAGGAATTTGAGATGCCATTTTGAAGAACACTCGAAACTTGTAACATTTGCATGTATTTAGTTTCATAAAAAAATGTTCATTTTTAATTCAAAAAGAGACTGCAAAAAATTTTCCAAATTTTAGTTAGGGAAAATCTTAATTAAGGATTGATTGTGAAACCGGGGCCTGTAAGATTAGCTTTGATAAAATGTTTATGCTGTACCTAGTTACAAAAAACTCATTATTGATATATAACTTACCAATGATGGTTTCGTAACGTTTAAGTTATCAATCCGCGAACTTCTCGAATAGGTTGATGGTGCCACCTGATTATTCATTTCCCATATTTCATGGATTGTAAATGGCGAATCTAGACTCATCGTAAGTAATGTCCGCCAGTCTAAAAATAAAAAACCGTAAGTAAAATAAAAACTTCATATTTCAATGAAAAAAATAAAATAATTTTTTTGCATATCAATTTTCACAATTTTAAATTTCTTTCTTCAAATCTTT
Source organism: Tegillarca granosa (assembly GCA_029721355.1). Classification (NCBI taxonomy): domain Eukaryota; kingdom Metazoa; phylum Mollusca; class Bivalvia; order Arcoida; family Arcidae; genus Tegillarca; species Tegillarca granosa. Next base: position 27,558,564 of record CM056597.1, read on the forward strand.
TTTTTTTTTTACCCTAACGTCTATACAGTTTTTTTTCTTTATTTAGAATAATTATATGTTAATGAATGAATCAATTAAAATTGATAAAGCGACAATTCTAAAAAAATTATTAAGAAATTACAAAAATTATAGAATAACAATGCAAATTGTAATTTTTTTCAAAACTCATTCAATATTTCAACAACATCAGATATAAAAATGGAATAATTTAAAAAATATGTCACGAATAATAATTTTTACTTTGCCCTTATCAAATTCACTGTTGATTTTTGTAAGTATGATTTCATTTATAATTTTCATACTTTGGGCGGAGGACTTATGTATTAACAGCATCAGTGCAATACTAAGTACGTAGAAGACTTTCATTTCTACTGCTGAATCTGTTGGTGTTAACATTCAAACCTTGGTTCCAGTGTCTCTCAATCTCAATCCTTTTAATACTACTAAAAACCGTCATGCGATACCTTTTATATATATATATATATATATTCCATTTATGGTTGATTAAAAATTTTCGATGATATAACAATCAATTTGTTGTTGTACATTTAAAATATACTTTTGTTTAGCTTATTGATATATAGATGATGATCGTTGCTTTGCTTTGTAGGCTTAAAGTTATCAAAATATTGTTTGGTATACTAATGTGTTTATTTAAGTTCTTAAAGCTATTATGCTAACAATCAGAGAAATAAGTATTGATTATTTTCTTTAGGCTTCTATAAAAATTGATCTTCAATTAACTGCATGAATGTTTCCATATTTAATTAAATTTATTCAAATTAAAAAAAATATTCTGAAGTAAATAGATTAAATTTGAATCCTTGTATGTGTTAAGCGTGGCTTTCTTATTATATATATATATATATATATATATATATATATATATATATATATATATATATATATATATATATATGAGAGAGAGAGAGAGAGAGAGAGAGAGAGAGAGAGAGAGAGAGAGAGAGGTGCCAAATCAAAGCTGAGGTTTAATTGCAAATGATGTTATTGGTATAGAGGTTAGTTTGAATAAATTATTCTGTCGTGTATCGCCTGCAAGGGCCAAATGACACTTTTTCCGATACAAAGAGTTTTTTTTTCAAATTGTGTATTGATTAATTATTTAGCAATTTGACCGAAAGGAGAAAATTTTAAATAACCTTACATGCATACATTTTAAACTGTGTCAACAAAAATATCATAAAGCGTGCTTTATATGTCAAATGACTATTATCTATTATCTTTATGTCTAATTGAACTAAATTGGTCAATAAAAAACCATGAAAAAGCTATACAGGACACTGTTTTCAATCTGGATCAACCAAGGATGTCCTCCATCAAAATTGATTTACTTCTGTTCAGCGGGGTTTGGAATAATTTTTTTGAAAAAAGGCTAACAACCACACCTGATAGACATAGACTTTAAAAATAACGAAACATTTGAGAAATCCGTCATATACGTAATATGATTATACATCCAGCTACTTAGCTTAAGAAGGCTATAAGCATGGGTTAAGTAGAGTGGTCAAGACCGGATTCAAAATCACTTAAATTCACAAGTCATTTTATTTGTGTAAAAAATCTTTTATCTTCTTGTGTAAGAATTATGCTATTCTGCATCAATTCATTAATTTTTTTAAAAAAAAAAAAAAAAAAAAGTTTGACACAGCATTTCGCTATTCACTTAAGGGTACAAATTGACAGGCCTGAAGAAATTGTAGATATAAATTTACATGCAATTAATGACAATTATTTTCCTGATAATGTAATGTTAACACATTTTTATTTTGATGTGTTAATGGATTAACAAAAAGACTGCCAAGCTTACGGACGAGATGGGATGCATTCGATAAAAACTGATTACATAACAATTTAAACTAAGGAGTATTTAGCGTTAATGCCTTTTACAATTGGCGAATTATTTACCATTGGTGATATATGATGATGGCTTTTCACCCTCTTTTAATTATTATTTACGAAGTCTTGAAAAAAAAGTTAGCACTAGCTTTTCAATTGGAGATTGACAATGCGACAGTGAGTTTAGAAGTTTACATTTATAAATTCAAATTAAGATTGTAAAAAGGTATAAGTTTAACAAAGTATTGATGTTCTTCAATACATCTTTTTGGTTGTTTATGATAATTGTTTTCCTATCAAGATTTTTGTCATTATTTTTCACACCGAACCGAAACTAAAAAATTGTCACTCTATTACCTTTGCATTGTTTAAAATGGGATGAATGTTTTGTATGTGTAGATAACGCGCTATGATCTACATTTTCTCCTTTTCTGGATTTCTAAAAAAAAACTGTGCACTAAAAGTGGTAAATGTACCTAAAAAATTGCATTTTCAGCCTTTAATTGATCGGGTTTTTTTAAATGATGGGTCAATTATGGATGTTATTTCACCCTACATGCAAATGTCTTTTTATCCTGATAAGAATGTTTGGTTTGATAATGCAAAATGTCCAGAATATCCAAAGGACAAGTTTAATTCGTTTTATCTTTGTTTAAATACTCTTTTTCTATTTTTAATGGCCCAAATACCCATCAATTCTACCTGTATGTTCATTAATAAGCAGATCAGCCAAAGGAGCGATTTGGAAAATCTCATTCAGATACAAATCACCAAGAGGCCATACTGGTCAATCAGGTTATGTTAATCACGCACACACACACACACACACACACACACACACACACACACTATATATATATATATATATATATATATATATATATATATATATATATATATATATGAGTGAGCTTTCTAAATCCTTGAGCAGCACCAGGGTTCACATATAAATTGTTACTATTATCATTATATCACTTTTTTGAAATTTAAATAAAAATTGTTTCTTTTCTTATTCTTACTATTTTGTAAAAATTGTGTACATATATCGGTAAAACTTCAAACATTGTTTTAACACTAGCCTCTTTAACGCTGTTTATGCTTGTTTTACAAAATATGTAAAAAAACTTTAAGTCAAAAATTGTCCTGATGCGATCGTTTTCCTAACAATATGAATTGAATGTTAAATTATCGCATAAGCTACTTTGATTACGGTGCTGTTGCACCGATAGTGTCCACATTTATGACAAATCGACAAATATCGTGACATATCTAGATTATTTGTCGTTGGTTGGATAAAGTCATAAAGAATAAAGTCAATTTTTATGAGTCGAGATTACTTAACATTCTTTGATTTTACAGAGAGATTATGTTCTAGCATGAACGAGGGGTTGATTTTTCTTAATGTTACATCGCGTATAAGTAAAACCGACGGACGGTTAACTTAATTCTAGACTACAATATGTTAAAGAGGCTTTCGTGTTTCAACTTTTACTTCGGTTAACGGTTCAATCGTACTATACGTGATTGTGCTAAGCCGTAAATTTTGAAGTTTTTTCGTTCATGACAGTAATTCTTCGATAGTTAATGTCTTATGCTTACAGACAATTAAAAAAAAAAAAAAAAAAAAAAAAAAAAGAGACATGTGATACAGTCACGATGTACGCTTCTTTTATTTTATAAGGCAGACAGAATCCTTTGAAAAACACATTTGGAGAAGAGATATTAAATAATTATTGTTTATTGTTCAAATGATTTGCTGCTGGATAGTTGTCTGAAGAAAAGAGAAATGTCTAGCGTTTTTAACATAACAACTTGTATGGCTTGTTAGAATACTAAAAGGTAATGTCTGAGAGTTGTTTTAATTAATATTCTGCTTGCTTTGATCAGTAAACAAGTGAATACTTACGAGGTTTGATTCGTAGTCAAGTAGAATTTAAAAAAAAAACATTCCCTAGGGTATTATTTTGAATGAAGAGTTTTAAGGCACTCTGTCTCTTGCAAAAACGATGTCGTATATATTTTTTTTAAAATGTCTCCTTATTCAACTTTGTAAAATGTGAGTTTTTTGTTTCTACATTAAAGTACAATCCCAAAGCCAACAAAGCCATAAAGAACAACTTTTTCTTTAAACAATTTTGTTATCTCCCCTTGATTTATAGAACTCTTTCGATTTGAAGGTCCTTGGAGAGGCAATTATTTTCCTATATATAGTGTTATCTCCCCTGAATTTCTAGAACTCGATTCAAGTTCATTTCTGTTGAAATTCCCTTTTGTTAAAGTGATTGATTATATTTTTTGTGATTGAGAAAATCATTTTCTGTCGGTATTGTTGAAAAATGGATCGGCCATGAAGGTTTTCCGCAACTACTTTATTAAATTTGCGCTGAAGCATGTAGTATAAAGTCATTGTCATTGTTAAGGTGAAGCGATCTCGCAGATAAAATCATGACTAGGATCTCGAACTCTTTATCAAAGATGTTGGTTTTATTGGTAAAATATATTTGTGTATGGTATATAAAATATCTCATAGTCCTTGATAAAACTTATATGAGTAAATGATTGATTGACCAAACTTATTTTTGAAGACTAAATATAATTTAAAAAATTAATTAAAATAAAAATAAAAGAAGAGAAATTAATAAAAACTGTTGACAATTTTAGAATGGACCAGTTGCCTTTTGGTGTGTTGTAAAAGAGCTGTAAGAAGGGCTCTGAATTTTTATTGCTAAAATCTATTTTGCATTTTTCTAAAAATGTTATTTACAAGATTAAAAGGCTGTTGCAATGAATACAAGATTTAACAACTTGAGTTCATCTTTGAGTCCGCTTCTCATAGGATATAGTTCCAAAATAAAAGTTTTATCCAACATTTTAAATGATTCATAAACTTTTTGTATCTTTTATAAGGACAAGTCCACTTTCCCAGTGACTGTGATCATGATGAAGGTCATTAGCTACAAGAAACCTATCGATATTTTGAAGGAAGAGGAATGATTTATGAGGGAAATAGAGAAAGTCCAAATAATAATATATCGGAAAACAACATCATATATTGTATATATCATCGTTAGTTATGTCAGTTACTGGATAAGTCAATACGTGTAAATGTAGTTCTATACGTTTAACAAGCGAAATAAGTAGAATATAATTTCTCTATTTATAACTCGTTGCGTATGTGAAGCTGGTGCATGTGTTCTTGTCAGTTCGGCGACGCACAAGGTTAAAACAGGCATTGTCCTGTCATAATTTTTGTCTTTGTTAAATCAAGAATGAATTATTTTGTTTTCATCATACTTTACAAATTTAAAAGTATTTCATTTTGCATTAACGAACTAAACCTTAGTACATTGAAGAATGGTCTCGGTGCGTTGTAAAATGGACAGTATGTGTTATAATTTGTTTGTGTTTGCAACAACAGTGAGTGATATACATCGAACTGATCAAGACCTGTTAAATGTTAATACCAGTTATGATTTAACGTTGTTTAGTTTGTTTTATTGTTGTTTAACGCCTCCGGAAATTTTTAAAAAATAATTGAGACAAGAGAGTTGGGTTATTTATTTATAAGGAATAATTTAAAAACAAATAGTTCCTTTATGCGTGTAAGATACGAGCGAGTGTGTATAATGGAATGTGCACTCAATGCGACATTTTGTTAAAGTGATATCAAAAAGAGTCTGTATACGTAGACGAACATATCGCGCCCCTAGTAATATGATCCTGGCACCGTGTGAACAAGTCAATATCCCGTCCTTCCAATGCCGAGCGTTTGGAAAAGAATCAGTATCTCAAATTTTAAAAGTAAAGTTTTTTTTCGTACTTTCATTACAACAAGATATTTAAGTTTGTGTTAACAATAGCTCCGATAACAAGTGTTACTGATACATATTTTCACTTCAGATTGATACAACGTCTCACGTATTCACAGTTAAGTCAAAAAATGTAACCAATCTAAACTGTAGTTAAATTTTGTTTTCGTTCAATATTGAGGTTGACTGACGCTTAAACAAAATTGCAAATAGTAAAAACTTTGAAAACTGGCCAAAAGTTTTCGTAATTTTTTCAAACAGGATCATATTAACAATTCAAATTCAATATATAAATATTTGCTTTGCTTTTTACTAGTCTAAGCTCTAGGCAATTTTTCATCTTTGAAATGAATCAATGCATCAGTAAAATTTGTTAAATTTGAGCTGAAATGACAAACTGACAATCACAGGATTAAAATTCTGTCAAACTGTTTGGAATTGTTTATAGCATATATCTTCCTGAAATTGGTTTCAAGTTTGTTGATCAAAGGTTGAAATTAATAAATATACAAAGACGTAAACAACTGACAACTATAATCAGTCAAAGAAAACATTACATATAATCATTCTGATTAAAATATATAAATACAAATACTTTCCCATTTTTGATTTATTGATCTGTAAATATTCATACCCTTGTTGTCATAAAATTCTAATCTAGTTAGTTTAAATGTTAAAAAATATATAATTTACAAAAAAGTGACATCTTTAATTTTAGACCACCTTCTGAAATATATATATATAAATATACGTGTGTGTGTGTGTGTGTGTGTGTGTGTGTGTGTGTATGTGTGTATAAAACCACATGAAAAATATATGTAAAGGGTTTGTCGTCGGTGAAACCATAGATTGATGATTTGTTGTTTTTGGATAAGGGAGTGTATTAGATATCATGATTTTTTAAAGCATGCTACTATTTACACCTAATTGCCTCTAGGTATACACGACTTAATATCGGAAAATTATCCTCTTTACCCAGCAGTGAAGAAATTATTTTGAAAGGTTTCCTGATCATTCCGTATCGAAACTGATATGTTAACCTTATCATCTTAAAAAAATCATAAATATCTTACTTGAAACATAGAACGTTTCTTAAATGTATTTTCCAACTCATATTTCTAGAAAACAATTAAAAAGAATAAGTTTTTGTTCTTTTCGAATATTTATGGATTGGATATAATTATCAGAATTGTCGGTTAATTGCTAAAAGAAAAAAATCTTTTTGTAATTTTTTAAAAGTACATATCAATAAAAAACTAACAAATGACAAAACATAAGTCCTTAAGTATTCACTGTTTTGCTCGTCCAGAGTTAAAAATTTTACAACCAGCGTTTTTCTTAATTTTTTTTCGCTATACTCTCATTTACTCGTTTAATTATTTCGAGTTCTTGTTTGTATTGAATGTTTCGAAGCATAAGTTTATGAGTTGAAATTCTATTTCATCCAATGAGCAAAGTATCTCTTCAACATGAAATTTGATTTTTCATTGTTTTTTGTTCCATATCAAATCAATCTATCAGCCTGACGTAATATAGACATTACAAGTCTGATACTTTTGTTGAGAAATGAAAAATAAAAGACCCAGACTGTTGTATAACCAGATAGTGTATCACATTGTGATCTTAAACAAATTGTGTAACATTCGTAATAGATCTTTATCAGGTATCTGATTAACATTCCTTTGGATTCATCTGTCTTTGTTATCAAATTATGCCTAACTAACAAAGTAAAATAAATTTATCACCGCAATCTATGTCAAACTGTTCTGAAAGTAATACAAAACACACCACCGATCATATCATTTGATAAAAAATAAAAGTTTTTATCATTGAAATAAAGTTGTTAATTTATTTAAGGTATTTTGTTGGTGTACTTAATATACGCTGTTCCCGTTAAAACATGTTTCAAAACAATAAGCAAAATTCAACAAAGTTTAGTCTATTAAAGAAATACATATACTTTTTATATAGACATAAAAAGAGATAATCTTTGACCAGACATTTCGCAAAACCAATTTTTAAAGTTTTTAAGATTTTATGGACGGAAGGAGTAAACTTGCAAAGACATTAAACAAATAAGATACAAATAAAAAGTCAAAGAGGTGATTTAACATTTATAAAAAATGCATGATAAACCGGAAATACCTACTATGTGATCTTACATGACATAAGAGCATTATAAAGGGAAATAAATGTAGGAAAAATTATATCGATGAATAAAAGACTTTTACAAATTCATAAAATTTCCAAGAATAAATTAAAACAATCACCCATACGGAATAAATTGGATTCTAAATAGAATATTTTAAATTAGAGCTCAACTTTGTCCTCTATAAAATAAAAATGTGACGTTAACAATTTTAAACATTATGCTTCATAATTCAAATTAATTAAATACAAAGTCTTTTATGTAAAATCGAAAATTAAAAAAATATGTAGACTGATTACATTAATCGTTGAAAAGTAAAATTATATTGGTTGTCATAATCTAATCAAACCAGTTTTGATCCAGTCAACAGGAGTTATTAACTATAATTATATAATATCTCAAATTGAATGCAATATTACAAACCAATATGCAAAATTGATGTATAACCAGTTTTTGCGACAGACTCTTAACACATTTAAACAAAGATTCAAGACTAAAACTATTAAAATATTAGCAGTTTTAAGACCCGTCGTGGCAAATTGACATGATATCGCGCACATTCACGGTGCTTAATATGTCATTATATAAGTCTAGATTTCCCAGACAATTTGATTCCACAAAAAATTGTATGTCATTGATTGAGTAACATATCGTTTCTTATAAACCAGGTAAATACAATCAAAAAACGATCCCGAGCAAGTGTATTTAAGTTAAATATCAAAATCATGATTTATTTCTTAGTCTGTTTCTTAGCAATGTGCACTAAATATAAACACAGCAAATCGCCCATGCCAATATAAAGTAAGTTCATGAAAACAAAAATTTAAATTTGAAATACTATGAAAAAAAATGAATAGATCGAATAGATTAATTTATAAATCTTATGCAGTGTTGACTTCATAATAGTATCAGAAAAGTTCTTTCTTGACGTCAAACAGCCATATTTGTATATATAAATATATAAGACATGCATTCAAATATATAGCGCAATATAAAATATTTGAATCCAACAATATCTTTGTCTTAGATAAATAACGTCATAATATTTCCTTCAACCGTTTTACCGTATCTGTGCGAAAGCTTAATCGAGGAATGAAAGGACAACAACAATAAAAATCATCAGAAGTCTAAAATTTATAAACAGTTTTAGAATAATCTTTTTTGTCTAAAGGATTGCCTAGTCTGAAACAAGTACAGGTCTTGTGTTTACCAAGAGTACACAGGGAGGGTGTTTACTGAAATAGAAAGTTCGATCTAAGAATGGAACAAATAGATCCTGTAGCAAAGAAGATGTCCCCAACAAACTTTTAAATTAACAATACGAGATATCAGACTTAATCAGGATGGAAAAACGTATTAACAATTAATAACTTATTCATTTGCCCAAGAGGTTTACCAAATCTTCTGTAAATTAAATCTTCAGAAATGAAATGTTCAAAACACATGCGTTGACGTTCCATAGCAGGAAACTAGATGCTTTAAGCCTGTTTCATAGGTTTTTAAGGGAAAGAGAATAATGCATAATCGATTTTGGTATAACAAATTTCAAAATCTAACTGAGCTTGAAACTAAATAAAGTCTAGATTATTTATTTTCTTTATTTTTTTTTACCAGGACCAGTCCAGTTTCCCTTGAGATTTTATAAAACGGTCATTAGTAACAAGGAACCTAACGTCATTTTGAATGATTTATGAGGGGTATGGAGCAAGTTCAATTAAATATAGATCAGAAAACAGCATCTCATATTATATATCATCATTAGTTATGTCAGTTACTGGAGAAGTCAATATGTGTAAATGTAATTCTATAAGTTTAACAACGTAATAAGTATGATTTAATTTCTTTATCCGAGTACCGCTTGGTGGCTAGTTTATAAATCAAGGTGATTCATGGGCTTTTTCAATTCTTGTTAATTCGGCAACAAACGAGGTTCGAACAGGCATTTTTAATTGTTTTCATTTTATAGTCTTTCTTGTACTAGCGCGCAAAAAGATTTTCACTGAGTATGTCGCAGATGAGCCTATTCACGCAACAGTCAAATGATCCTGGGTGATCCAGTAGATGCCACGTTCTTTTCATGGCAAGCACTTGTGAAGAATACAATATGTCAAATTATAAAGTTTTATGCATTACACGGCTTGAGTTCGAACTCATCATCTCTCGCTTGCGAGAAGGATTACTAATAAAGAAAAAGTAGTTTTAGTGATATCAGTTAATAAAATGCGCCCTTTCAAGTCTAATAAGTTCAAATATCAATTATTGTGTTTAAAGTCCATCATATACGAAATATTGATTATATTCAAAATAATCTAACATAAAAAATAAAATGCCTCGGTTCATCCTCTGAAGATAAATTGGTAGTAGATTATATTTGTCTTTGATAGAAATCCTTAAGAACAACAACCTGAATAAATATTGGATGTTTATTTAATGCAAGGGGCAAAATTAACTTGGCCTGTCGTATATTTTTTGCAACACTATTTTAGGATTAGCTTTAAAAAAGCGTATGGGACGTACGCAACTTTGAAAGTGGTCCTGATTAAACTTTATATTGAAACAGTAAACAGCGTGTTACATATTTTCATTGCAATTTATTGGTAACACTAACTCTATATTAGCTCTCCCTGCTTGATTAATATCGAGGCAGACTTTAAGTCAAATTTGCGAAATGAAGTTTAGACGGGTCATTTTTACTATTGTCTATGTATGAAAATGAGAATGGGTAAAAAAAGACAAAAAGTTCAACCATGATATTTAGTATATGGTTTATTAATAAAAATTTTAACACCAGTAGCCCAGTACACATCAAACATACTAATGCGAATAATACACGTGTTGAATTAAAATATAGTATTAATAATGCAATCAGTTTATCCATTTTCTTACAAATGAATATGTAATCCATATTGTGTAACCCAAATTTCCTATGATTTCTTTTAAAAATCCGTTTTCCATTCGTTTGTTTTAATCTTTGTTTTATGTACATTTTGTATATTGTTAATGTGATCCGATTTATTTAAAACTTAACTGTAATTTTTATGCTGGTTGTTATTAATAATTTTAATTATTATTCCATTTTAAGTATAATAAAATAAAACACATTTTGACGAAGCTCGCTGTTCATTTTGATTTCTATTCTTTTTTTATTGTATAATAAATCAAGCACAAAATCCGTTGGGTTCCGCTATATCTCAAGAATAGTCTTTTTGCAAAACACAATTTATTCACTCCACAACAAAACTATTCATCAAACATCTACTAAAGAAAAACATATCTGCAAAATATTAATGTTGTTTTAATTTTTTTCTGTATTTTTAGACATAAAACTTTTTATAACATCACAATGCAGTCAATTAAACACAGTGCCTGTTAAAAAGCTATTGCGTTTCGTTTTGATTGCCAACATTTCAATTAGTTGAATAACACAAACTCTCTTGGTTTATAATTTATTTTGCAACAAAATTATAAAACAAGTATCATAGACCATTTTATGATTTTTAGTTTGTTTTAAAATTATATTTCAATCCTTGGGAGCAAAACAATAGATTTAACAGAGTTTGCTTAACTACGCTTTCTGTATTCATTACAATTTAAGAAAAACAGACTTAATTTGCTCAATTGTTTCAAGGATCATTTTTATAGAATCGGCAATAAAAACCCTTAAACACGAAATCTCACTAATAAAGAAAGATCCTGAATTTTTATCAGCCAAAATTGAAGTTAATGAAAACTCGATTGCTCCATCATAATTATAAAGACAGATGTTATTACAAATAGTACGTAAAATTTCAAAAGCACCATTTTTGTACTTTTTATGCTACCGTTGTCTAAATATTGGTTGGGTGCTGTTGAAAAAAGTAAGCTGATATCTATGTTACTACACATTGCATCTAAATAACCACCCTTTTCTACTTTAAAATCGAGATGATACTTTAATAAAAACTAACATATATAATAATTCTATTCAAAAAAGTTAAAATATTGCACATTTCTCTTTAGTTGCAACATTATGAGATTTAGATTACTAATAAAGTAATTAAATATCCAACTTGCATGAATTGACAAAAACTTCTTTAAACACTAAATTAAAGAAAGACTTCTGTTTCTGGATGAAGTAAAATGATAATTCTAGTTGTGAAATAGTTTACATATTATATTACAGGAACAATTACATCAGGATATTGTATATTTCTTAGGTGTCAAATGTAACATAAGTATCAACGTCTCCTGATTACAGGTTGTGCTGCATCTACTGAGAATAATATGACATTATATCGATTTTTTTCAATGTTTTGCATAAAACAAACAAATTATTATTTTTTTAAACATCAGCATCTAGATGACGACGAAAATGAAATAAATTAAGCAACATAAGGAATGAAATTTGACATTAAATGCGAAAGTCTTCGTAATATACCGTTTATACATTTACTTTGCTATATATTTACACATGTTGTTTTAAACAAATTTTTTTATCTATATCCTTTGTGAAACAAATAAGTCATTTTGCTTTACATTATCAATAGACATTGATAAAGTGAAATGGTAACGTTTGTATTACAAATTATGTTTTCGGCAACACAAGTTTATTTTTCCTTAGAATTGATCAAAATCTGATCAATATTACCTGTAGATAAATATATAACAAATACCTGCTAAGATTTGATGTGCCATATGTGCACATTTCGGAAAATTATTCCTCATTATTGACACTAGGGGCCAAAAAGTTTGATAGATAAAAATCAAAAGCCAAACAGTTTCAAAATCTAAATTATTATATATTAATTATAATATTATTAGTATTATTATAAAATATTATTAAATTTTAAAACAAATTAAACACAAAAGTATATTTTTAAAACTAGAGAAATGTGTAATATGTCAAAACATTGTAACATAAGTATTTATATATGATATAAGTGATTACTTCTTAAAGCACTGTTCATTTTTTATCAAATCATCGACATCGATGCGGAAATTTTGTTCTCATTTTCCTGATGCTACCGGGGCTTGTATTTTTCATAGAATGTCGCCATTAGGAATGCAGATCTGATCTTTTTGATTTGGTCAACGGTACAGGTTTTTAGACGTTTCCGTAAAGTTGAGTTCAATGTCGTTGTCTTCTTTATGGATATCAACAACTTTTTTTCTATGTACCAGTTTCCAGTATATGTACATGCAATAAAATCTCCAATACCAAGCTCATTAATAATTGAGATGACTTTGTTTGTATTCACATCTAGATCTGACTCTCCGTGCTCAGGTAGTTCAGGAAGTAAGTGGTTATTAGTCATCGGTGTATCAGTGAGAGTCGTGGTGATATCTAATCTTGATATAATATCAGCGGAAGTCCACGTGTTGCGAAAGTTGCCCTCAATGCATTCCGAGCAATAACAACTGGTAATTCTGGTTAGGATACAGGTGTCCGATATGCCAACAACAGCGTGTTAACTTTATGGTGTACTTGACCGCTTTTATCGTGACTTTACTCAGTTCCTCTTTCTTCTGACAAACAAGAAGCTTGTCTCTTTCATGTCTGAACCTAGAGCTCATTTTTAAATTCTCTGGCATCCTGTATTACAGTCTTTCCCTGCCGCAAAGATTCATTGGCCATCCGTTTAGTGGTTCCACCGAGACCATCCCATGGCCCCTTCCCGTGTCCGGCTTCAAAATAGTTCCACTGTGCCTTTACTCCATATATTTCTGGGTGCTTTGCTACAGTATAAAATATATATCAGTGTCTATATTGACTTGAAGGAGAATCTGTCCAATAATGTAGTTTCTTCAAATTTGGATAAATTTCGAGCAGCTTTGGAACAAGCACAACCAAAAAGGTGCAAACCGTGCTGGCAGAATGGTTAGTATCATCTTACACAATGGTTTATGATTTGTGGATTAATTTTTTGGCTTCACAGTAGTAGACAACAATGGGATAGAGTGTTACTGAGGTTTGGTTCCAATAAGCTGTTTGTATTTCATCCATTGAACGACAAGAAAATTTTCCGCAAAATCCATTTGAACTATCATCTCAATTTTCTTTGATGCTTTGCTTTGATTTACGCAATTCATTATACTGTGCTCTTAATCTGGTAACGTGATTACTGAAGTCTGTCACTCCTCTTTTAAACATATCGGAAAATGCCGACTTCACCATATTATCTTCAATAACTTTCATATTTTGAACCCCGTTTTCCAAGGGTACACGTCTCCATGATCGATATACTACTGTATCTGGCAAGTCGTTCAAAGCATTGTCTAACTGTTGTACATCGTCCAGTATTGTTTCTGGATTGCTGTTGACGTTTATTCCAATTTTACGCAGAGTCTGTAATTTCAGAGCCATATTTTGATGCCGTGTACATAAACAAGAATTCCTTGCAATAAATGATGCCAGAAGAATGTATCTAGGTCTTATACGACAAAACGAGGACAACGAAACTTTAACATCAGAATTTAAAGACAGAAACTTCAGATATAAATTTTTCATATAGTCGGTTAGAACAGCAGTGTGATGTTTTACGCCTTGTTCATCTTTCTTAGAATCCTCTTTACCAGGCTGGACCCTACAGTTGTTCTCTCTTTTCAAAATGTCGACTACTTTTACTTGCAATTCTTTTTCAAGCTCGTTGTCACTTCCTTTTTATTTGTTAAGCTTTTGTTTTTACTTAACCGGAGACTCAATCCAGTGCTTTTGCTTATGGATGTCAAGAGGCGGTTCTTCTTAGTAATACGGCCTGCCAGAATGTGATGTAGCGGTTGTCGCGACTTTCTGGTAATCTGTTTTTTGGTTTCGCGTATTTCGTGTAGTAATGCATTTCCAAGTAAAAGTTTTCTTTTTCTTTTTTTTCCTTTTCTAGGATTTACATCTAGATGCATTAAATCAATCTCTGTTTGTTTTTTGGGGGTTGTTATGCCTTCTTTATTTTTATTATTTATTTCAAGTTTACTTTTGAGTCGCTGGACTTGTTTATTTGTAGTTTTCATCTTTTTTGCAATACTCTCATTTCGTTTTCGAATTTTGTAATTGATTTTCTGACTCGTGCTCTCTTTTATGTTTTCTTCATACCGACTGCTTTATTTGAAGTGAACTTTTGTATCATGGGGAGTTTTACAACCAATGGTTGGATTTCCTGATTAGATGGTCCAGCCTCTGGAGTCATCGAACCGCACCCGCTTGTGTCTACATTTAAACTAATGTCATTTTGTTTTTTTCGTTATCTAGACAGGCCGTTTTTAAAAATTTTTTTCCTATTTCTTTCTTCTAATTTTCTTTGGTTCATTTGATCGGCTGGTATATAGTATTGTCTAACTCCTACTTTTTCTTTCTGTTGATATCCAGGATCTTTTAATTTTTTTGCGTTCTCTGTACTCTTTTTGTATCTCTGCACGTTTTTGCCCATCCCTAAAACACAACAGTAATCAATGTAAGTATTGATACATACGTTAACAGTTTTGATACCTACGATGCCAGTATATAAAAGGTTTTTATTGAAAGCTAGTAAGAAAAAACATGGTATATTTTATTAGATAATAAGGTAATATGTGAAAACTGTATACTTAAATAAGTTTCTAGGAAATCATCAGAGAAAAGAATTAAATTAAGTTCTTTAAGCCGTTTATGCAGTTGCCAAAACATACAGGGTTAAAGTACAGTATAGTATATTTTTTATTTATTGCCCAGTTGAAAAATTTGTATAGATTTAATTAAACCCATAGGAATATTTAATAGTCACAAGCGTAAATTCAAATTCATAATGATTGCCGATACATACGTTATAACACGTAACGTAAGTATCAAAACTTCATTTATAAAAACTCAGCATATGCAGTATATGGAGTATCATTGTATGTGAACAATATAAAGTAACATCTATTTAACATACATGCATAAAAAATATTTATAAAGACCCTATATTCTTGCCTTGATCCTGAACTAATAAACGTTTGTATGATAAAAAACATCTGCAGCCAAACAGATCGACGATTTGAACTTCCCACGCTTCAAACTTCCCAAGGTCAATAAAAACGTGATATGATAAATGGATACACGTGATATGCATAAAACGTCAAACTTTTTGTTGCTTCTCGTAGTTTCTTCAAGCATAGTAACGTATGTATTGGTAACGTATGTATTTTCATGTTTCATTTTTCTATCTGTTTTAGTTAAAATCGTATTAAACTTACTGTTGATGGACATAATTTTTATATAACATCATGACATTAGATAAGTTAAAAATGTTAATATGCTATTATGTTGTTCACTGTTTTTAACGTAGGTATCGCACAAAAAGAAACCTTTGAGTAACCCTTGGTTAAAGTTGACCTCCAAATATTCTCTATTATGTAGTGCTTTTCTTTTGTAGTTTTTAACTTGTTTATATATAAACTATGTTTTGCAAAGTGACAGAAATGACAAAAGTGAACATTTGTTTAGATTTTGTTGCATGATAAAAGTTTTGTAACGTATGTATCAATTACATGCCGATCTAAGCGTTTTAAATAACTTGTATCATTGTTTGATATACAAGAAAGGTCTCAAACATAAAGTTTAGGTTTGGTATTGCATATAATAAACAATTAAAGCAAACCAGGTCATTTTATACTGGAAAATGGGGTACATATACAACAAAACCCAAATCAGGAGACAGGTAACGTATGTATCGTTTTCAACTTTTAGAATAAAAAATGAAAATCAAGACATACAATGGTTGTTGTAAAATTTATATTCAAAGTAAACCTGCAACTATACAATATTTGTACATATAAGTCATTGTTATAGGTGTCACAGTTTTTAAAAAGAAGGTGACGACATCATTTTCACCTTATTAGTGAGATTGAGTGTTTATGCATGTTTTAAAAATAAACATTCTACGAGCCAAGTAAACAAAATATATGTTTTTCTTGCTCTTGATTTGTTAACCCTACCAGAACATGTAGAAGAAAAATAAAGATTTGTCTTAAATATACCTGAAATCAACTCGCACATCAAAGTATTTTAATACAGTTTCCAGACAATATGAATCCTTGTATGTGGAGAAAACAAATCTTTTCTTGATCATCTTTATCTAAAGAGGATCATATTTACAGTTTTAATCAAATATTATTATATTAGCTTTTCACTCGTTAAAGGTCAAGGCAATGTTTCATCTTTAAAATGAATAGATAAATTTATAATTCCACGAGCCAGGTAAACACAATATATATATGTGTGTTTCTTGTTTTGTTTTCTTTTTTCCCATCTATATAAAATGTACAATTGATCTGTTAACCCTACCAGAAGGCTAGTCTAAGATATACATGAAACTAACTCGCACATAAAAGTATTTCATTATAGTTCCCAGACAGTAGAATTCTTTGTATACAAAGAAAGAAATCCAATTCTTCTTGGTCATCTATATCGTAATAGTATCACTTAAACAGTTTTAATTCAAAATCATTATATTAGCTTTTAACTCGTTGAATTTCTAGGCAAGTGTTTCATCTTTGAAATGCATAAATACTGTAGAAGTTGAGTTTTAAATGACAAACTGACAATCACAGGTCTAAAATTCTGTCAAACCGTATTGAGTAATGAATAGCATATAACGTACTAAATAAGTTTTAAGTTCGTTGATCAAATGTTGAAAATGATAAATGTACAAAACAAATTTAAAACCGACAACTAAAATCAATCAGAGAAAACATTATATATTGACTGTAAAAATACTGTACAAACAAATACTATGTATGTGAAGGGCTGGCCTACAGTAAAATCAGTATAAATCTTCAGATAAATGATTCAATGTATTCAACAAAATTTTTTTTCATTATACTATGTCCCTTTATTATCATTTTTTCCTCACGTGGAAGGTGTATCTGACTATGCAGAAGATACCTACCCTTCCTAAGTTTCAAGTCTCACTGTTCTCTTAGAATTTCAAGTATTTAATTAAATAAGCCAGTTTTTACTTTGTTTTTGGGATTGTGATTTAGACGTAAGTTGGTATTTTTGTGTTTAATTTGATTTGGATTTTCAATCTGCATTAAATGATGTATTTGTTTGCTTATTATCTATTCATGCTACACAATAGTAAATGATGTTATTAGAGAGAATATTTCCACCAAGCGATTTTTATACAAATCCTTATTAAGAAAATTGATAATGGACACATGCAGTTTTCGATTTTTAAAAGTCAATTACAAAAAAAAGGCAAGTGTTGCAAAAACTACAATTTTAGATATATATGTCACTCGAAAGTTTAACATTTTGTTTTTCAGTTAGTTTAACTAGACAGGAACTATGAAAATTTCAGTTTCACCCCTAACCTTGCAAGTTAAACAGTTTTTGTAATTGATACATATGTAAGTAGAAATATTTCTATGTTAACTTAACATCGCTTTATAATCAATGGAGACAAGAAAGAAAAAGCTTTAAGAAATAGAAATCTTAACCTACAAAGAGCAAAGAAAAGACAAAGGCTTTAAAGAAGGAGAACTCTATTACTGTAAAAAAAAAACGAAAAAGCCTGTCTATCTGGTGCATGATGTGTAAAAGTTAACTTAATTATTGTTAAACTTGTGTTTCAAAGGCATCCTAGTTATTTAAGTCAGTTGTACTATAGATGAACGTCTTAATATACGAAAAACTTATGTTTTAACCAAGAGCGAAAAGAGTGAGGTTTTAGGAAAATTCTTACTAGAAAATCTAATATGTTAGACTTATCCATAAAATGTTCCTTAAATACCTTCTTTTATGCAAAGAACGGGTTTTTAATATATTATTTAAATTATCCTTTTAGAAAATAATGACCGTAAATCAAATACAAAAGATAAGTTTTCTTTAATTTTTTATGGATTGCATATAAGTATAAAGATAATAAAACAAACATACCAGTCCTTGTCCATATCACAATCCAAAAAACAAAGTAAAAACTTTGCAAACTGGCAAAATATGTTATACACGTGAACTTCCATCAAGGAAGTGAGGCCGGATGCTCCGGATGGGTAAGCTAGCTTCACCCGTCACGTGCAAGTCAATTTTGAGAATGAGAAGAAAAAAGAACTATGGTAAGTCAAAAATACACAGTATAAGTTGGGATATAGTGACTACATACTTATCAACAACATTGTGATGACGGCCATAAAACTTTTTTAGGGCCCTGATTAGCCTAGGCTTGCAATATCCATGTGTCTATAATTTAATTGTAAGAAATTTGCTTCGTTGCAGAAAGTCCTCATTGTGGGAACAAGCTCTACCGTAACGTATCAACTGTGAAACATACACCAAACGCAGGAGAAGCAGGGATATTACTGCAAAGAAATGGAAAGTTGACAATAGAAAAATTTAATCCATCACGTTTGTCGTATAGTTTCAGATGTAACCTTTCGTGGGTGTCATAATTGAGGTATAAGTCCAAATATGAAGCAGAACATGGAGAATCTGTCGTGTCTTTTATTTCAAGCTCACTTGGATAGATGACATTCACATATTCTTCAAATTTGTGATTATTTAGAGATAGAACGTCATCTATATATCTGTATGTGTAGTTAAATGATTTAGCGACAGTCTTTTCTCCAGATTCGACAAGGTTCTGTAAAAATTTTGATTCATATGAATAAAGAAACAAACCAGCAAGCAAAGGTGCACAATTTGTGCCCATTGGTATACCGATTGTTTGTTGAAAGATAATATTGCCAAACACAACAAAAATGTTGTCTAACAAAAACTCTAACATTTTGTGATGGTATCTTCAGTATATTTTTGTTTGCAGTCTGTATGGTGTTTTACAAAAAAATCAGAATTCCTGTTGAGCACTTGATATTTATATCTTGGTTTACCGTTTTTGTAAAAGAATTAGAAGTGAATGATTATTATTTGTCTGTTTTATGTACTTATGAACGGAGGTCCGATTACATTACAAAAATTGATTGGTTGAAAGCCGTCCTCTATAACCACTATTTCAGTGATTGTTCCAGTCTATAACCTTAAGGTCAGTGTCTCCATTTGAATAATTTTTTTTTTTTTACAATTTTGATAATTCACCTTTACGTTTTTCGTTTTCTTAGTTGCGTAATTTGTTGCGAAGCACAATTTTATCAGCTGTAATTTCTTTTTTAATTAATAACAATATCGAATGGGAAAGATACCTCTTTTTTAAATGGCATTGATTTTAATTGCCTTCTGTTCCATATCAATTTAATGTTTTCATTTATCTACGTAGCGTAATATAGACATAGAACGCCTGATTATTATTTTGTCTAGTAAAATGAAAGTTGAAAGACCCAGACTGTTTTATAACCAGATAGTGTACCACATTATGGTCTAAAACGAATTGTGTTACATTAAGCTCTTTATAAAGAACTTTACCAGGTACCTGATTACTTTGCTTTTGGATTCATATGTATTTATAATCAAATAATGCCTGATTATCAATGTAACAGAAATAAACCGTAATTTATGTTGAATTGGTCCGAAATGGAAAAAGAAGACACAATTTATATCGTTTGATAAAAAAACTGTCACTGACTTAGCCTAATTTATTAATTGGATTTTTATTGATAATATACAAATAATAGGCAATTTTCATCAAAAGAAACTCAAAACACTCAATCGGAAAAATTTAACCGAGCATTTGTATGTCACTAAAACCCCGTATTCTTCAAAATTGATAAAACATTATGAGATAAACTCTTACTGGACGTTGTCCAAAAACCAGTTTTTGAAGTTTGTCTTTAATATTTGAGTCGGAAGAAAAAACAGTTGGCAAAGAAATTAAGTAAAAAGAAACGAGTAAAAGGTCAAGAATGTGTTTCAATATTCAAGAAAATAATCCTGACAAACCGGAAATAGCTAATGTGTGGATATAACACGATAAGCACATGTTGAACAACAAAAGGATGCATTAAAAAGAAAATCGGTATATGAAAACTTTTCTTAAAAATTCATATAATTTTAATTTTTTTGTAATCAACACAAACATCTATGCCGAAAACATTCGATTTTTCGATATTTTTTAATATTATAACTCGATTCTGTCCTGAATTGGATGTAATAAAACAAAAATGTACCTATCTATATCTAAATCACAATTCCAAAACAAAAAAGTAGAAACTTTGAAAACTGGCCATTTCAGTTGAACAGGTGATTTAAAAAAACGTGACGCTGAAAATTTTCAACATTTTATATCATCAAACCTATCGAAGAATACAAAGATGTTTTCATGTAAAATCGGCAATTTACAAAGATTGTCCAAATAAATATGGTATAATAATAGTGGTGTTTAAACTTAATGAATTAATTTTGATCAAGGCTTTATTACATAGAAAATATAATGATACCACAATGAAGGAAATAACATATCTGAAAAACCAACATGTGAAATTGATGTAAAACTAGTGATTATTGCAGAATTTTTACACTGTAAAATCGAGTTTCATGCCTATAACTCTTAAAATATTAGCGGGTTTTTGACCCGTTGTCAAATTGACACATAATAACAACCTCAGTGCTTAATTCGGCGTGATTTGAGTCTAGAATTTCCAGACAATTTGATTCCATAAAAAGTTATATGTCATTGATGGAGTAAACACGTCGTTTCTTATAGACCATATCAATATATCAATAAACAATCACGTGTATTTGTTAAAAATTTTAATGATGATTAATTTCCAAGTCTGTTTCTTACCAATGTGTAGTAAATACAAAATGTTACAGATGCTTATATTGCCACTTAAAGGGCTAATAATTTTTCAAACTGATCCCTAGGTCTTTTTAGTGACTAGGAATGGTTTTTATTTTACAAAAGGAATATTACGATCAATCGAAGTGTTTTCGAATAGACATAAAAATTTAGTTTAAGAAGCCGGGTATTTGATAATTACGATTAATTATTTAGGAACTTTGTAGTATAAATAAGCTTGTAATTTTAGACGACGGTAATATTCCTCAATTAAGACGCTTTTTGAGATGTTGGTTTTGTGAACATGGACATGTTTGTGTTTGATTTCAGAGTCGACAAACTTGCTTTGCAGTTAGAAAACAATGAATTACTTTCACATGCGTTTAAAAGACTTCTCAAAAATAAGTTATAATGATATGTTTTCTTTCCTAATGCCATAATGATATTAATTTAGCTTTTTCCAAAGTTTAAATTGTTTTCAATTCCTCTTCAACCATTTGAACTTTTTCAAATGCTGATGAATCTTTTTTGTGAACTATGATAATATACCGTTTTATATTAATTCTTCCTCCGTAAACATTCAAAGTTGTTTAGACAGCTTGATTACAGGTTTGTCGATTATAGATAAAACAAATCATGTCATGACACAATCATCTATACCGAAAACATTGGATTTTCAGATATTTTTTGATATTATAAATCGATTCTGTCCTGAATTGAATGAAATAAAACATAAATGAACCTATCCATATCTAAATCACAATCCCAAAACAAAAAAGTAGAAACTTTGAAAACTGGCCATTTCAGTTATACACGTGACTAGAAAAAATGTGACTTGAAAAAAAAAACGTGACGCTGAAAATTTTGAACATTTGCTGTTATTAAACCTATATGAGAATACAAAGCTGTTCTCATGTTAAATCGGTAATTTAAAGATTGTATTGTCTGAATAAACAAGGTATAATAATAGTGGTTTTTAAACTTCGTGAATTAATTTTGATCAAGGCTTTATTACATAGAAAATATAATGATACCACAATGAAGGAAATATCATATCTGAAAAACCAACATGTGAAATTGATGTAAAACTAGTGATTATTGCAGAATTTTTACACTGTAAAATCGAGTTTCATGCCTATAACTCTTAAAATATTAGCGGGTTTTTGACCCGTTGTCAATTTGACACATAATAACAACCTCAGTGCTTAATTCGGCGTGATTTGAGTCTAGAATTTCCAGACAATTTGATTCCATAAAAAGTTATATATATCATTGATGGAGTAAACACATCGTTTCTTATAGACCATATCAATATATCAATAAACAATCACGTGTATTTGTTAAAAATTTAAATCATGATTAATTTCCAAGTCTGTTTCTTACCAATGTGTAGTAAATACAAAATGTTACAGATGCTTTTATTGCCATTTAAAGGGCTAATAATCTATCAAACTGATCCCTAGGTGTTTTTAGTGACTAGGAATGGTTTTTATTTTACAAAAGGAATATTACGATCAATCGAAGTGTTTTCGAATAGACTTAATAGATAAATCTCACAGAGTGTTGACATGTCAATAGTTTTATATATAGTAATAAATGTCAAATTTGGGTACCATAGAAATGTAAAAGTTTCCTACCCAGCATCAAAATCAGCTTTTTTTTTAAATTTGAGCACAGGTGTCATTTAGTAATAAATTAATTCTCAAGATTTTATGTCGTATCACAATGTTGTGGTAACAGGTCTAAAGGACCCCCGCCCCCCCCCCCCCCCACGAAAAAAAGTGAGAATGTTTTAAACTTATTGTAAAAGAAGGCCAATATCAAGGCAACATCAAAGTAAAACTAACTATGCATCCAAGATCATCTATCTGGCCTAAGTTAACGGCAATGTTTCGACTTAATTTGAATTAGATTGTTGAATTCAACAAACTCAACCATATCATACCAAATGAGTGATATACAAATTTTGTGCCTCTTAATTTTAACGATAATTCAAACAGATGATAAATATAAAATAATAGAGTAATAAAAGAGTTTGAAACTTGGCTCAGCAAAACATGTAAGTATAGGTTAACCTTTATCAGCCTCTATTCCGTTTGAGATGTCGAGATGTCAGTAATAGTAAATTGTTCAATATACACACAGTGCACTTAATATGAATGACTTGAGACTGCCTAGCACTGCAGTGTAAATATATATGATACCTGATAAATTGTGAGTCAACGTTGCCGTTATGGAGGACCCCTGGATGCATAGTTCGTTTGACTTTGATGTTGTCTTGATGTTGGCCTTCCTACACAAGTAATTAAGATGCAAGAGATGTTTTTCAAACATCACTGTATAATATACTGCTTCTTAGATATAAGAATAAGTATAATAATATATGACATACAGCTGGCTGTAAATTGGCTGATAATCTGTTAAAGTCGGTTACTCAAACAAATAAAATATTTAGTTTAAAATGCATGATGCCGGGTATTTGATTATTACGATTAATTATTTAGGAACTTGGTAGTATAAATAAGCTTGTAATTTTAGACGACGGTAATATTCCTGAATTAAGACGTTTTTTGAGATGTTGGTTTTGTGAACATGGACATGTTTGTGTTTGATTTCAGAGTCTAAAAACTTGCTTTGCATTTATAATACAATGAATTACTTTCACATGTGTTTAAAGGACTTCTCAGAAATAAGTTATAATGATATGTTTCCTTTCCTAACGCCATAATGATATTAATTTAGCTTTTTCCAAAGTTTAAATTGTTTTCAATTCCTCTTTAACTATTTGAACTTTTTTCAAATGTTGATGAATTTTTTTGTGAACTATGATAATATACTGTTTTATATTAATTCTTCCTCCGTAAACATTCAAAGTTGTTTAGACAGCTTGATTACAAGTTTGTCGATTATAGATAAAACAAATCATGTCATGACACAATCATCTATACCGAAAACATTGGATTTTCAGATATTTTTTGATATTATAAATCGATTCTGTCCTGAATTGAATGAAATAAAACACAAATGAACCTATCCATATCTAAATCACAATCCCAAAACAAAAAAGTAGAAACTTTGAAAATTTGCTATTTCAGTTATACACGTGACTAGAAGAAAGGTGACTTGAAAAAACGTGACGCTGAAAATTTTGAACATTTGCTGCTATTAAACCTATATGAGAATACAAAGCTGTTCTCATGTTTAATCAGTAATTTAAAGATTGTATTGTCTGAATAAACAAGGTATAATAATAGTGGTCTTTAAACTTTGTGAATCAATTTTGATCAAGACTTTATTACATAGAAAATACAATGAAACACCAATGAAGGAAATATCATATCTGAAAAACCAACATGTGAAATTGATGTAAAACTAGTTATTATGGCAGAATTTTTACACTGTAAAATCGAGTTTCATGCCTATAACTCTTAAAATATTAGCGGGTTTTTGACCCGTTGTCAATTTGACACGTAATAACATCCTCAGTGCTGAATTCGGCGTGATTTGAGTCTAGAATTTCCAGACAATTTGATTCCATAAAAAGTTATATGTCATTGATGGAGTAAACACATCGTTTCTTATAGACCAGATCAATATATCAATAAACAATCACGTGTATTTGTTAAAAATTTAAATCATGATTAATTTCCAAGTCTGATTCTTACAAATGTGTAGTAAATACAAAAAGTTACAGATGCTTA
The DNA here is from genome assembly GCA_029721355.1 of Tegillarca granosa. Classification (NCBI taxonomy): domain Eukaryota; kingdom Metazoa; phylum Mollusca; class Bivalvia; order Arcoida; family Arcidae; genus Tegillarca; species Tegillarca granosa. The sequence continues at coordinate 27,583,738 of CM056597.1, forward strand.
TATTGCCACTTGAAGGGCTAATAATCTCTAAAACTGATCCCTAGGTGTTTTTAGTAACTAGAAATGGTTTTCAGTTTACAAAAGGTATATTACGATCAATCGAAGTGTTTTCGAATAGACTTAATAGATAAATCTCACAGAGTGTTGACATGTCAATTGTTTTATAGAAGGTAATAAATGTCAAATTTGGGTACCATACAAATGTAAAAGTTTCCTACCCAGCATCAAAATCAGCTTTATTTTGTATTTGAGCACAGGCGTCATCTAGTAATAAATTAATTCTGAAGATTTTATGTCGTATCACAATGTTGGGGTAAAAGGTCTCAGTGACCCCCTCCCCACAAAAAAAGAGAGGGAATGTTTTAAACTAATTGTAAAAGAAGGCCAAAATAAAGGCAACATCAAAGTAAAACTAACTATGCATACAAGGCCTTCTATCTGGCCTAAGCTAATGGCAATGTTGCGACTTAATTTGAATTAGATTATTGAATTCAACAAACTCAACTATATCATACCAAATGAGTGAAATACAAATTTTGTGCCTCTTAATTTTAACGATAATTCAAACAGATGATAAATATAAAATGATAGAGTAATAAAAGAGTTTGAAACTTGGCTTAGCAAAACATGTAAGTATAGGTTAACCTTTATCAGCCTCTGTTCAGTTTGAGATGTCGAGATGTCAGTAATAGTAAATTGTTCAATATTACACACAGTGCACTTAATATGAATGACTTGAGACTGCCTAGCACTGCAGTGTAAATATATAATGATACCTGATATATTGTGAGTCAACGTTGCCGTTATAGAGGACCCCTGGATGCATAGTTCGTTTGACTTTTATGTTGTCTTTATGTTGGCCTTCCTACACAAGTAATTAAGATGCAAGAGATGTTTTTCAAACATCACTGTATAATATACTGCTTCTTAGATATAAGAATAAGTATAATAATATGTGACATACAGCTGGCTGTAAATTGGCTGATAATCTGTCAAAGTCGGTTACTCAAACAAATGAAATATTTAGTTTAAAATGTATGATGCCGGGTATTTGATTATTACGATTAATTATTTAGGAACTTAGTAGTATAAATAAGCTTGTAATTTTAGACGACGGTAATATTCCTGAATTAAGACGTTTTTTGAGATGTTGGTTTTGTGAACATGGACATGTTAATGTTTGATTTCAGAGTCTGAAAACTTGCTTTGCATTTATAATACAATGAATTACTTTCACATGTGTTTAAAGGACTTCTCAGAAATAAGTTATAATGATATGTTTTCTTTCCTAATGCCATAATGATATTAATTTAGCTTTTTCAAAAGTTTAAATTGTTTTCAATTCCTCTTTAACTATTTGAACTTTTTTCAAATGTTGATGAATCTTTTTTGTGAACTATGATAATATACTGTTTTATATTAATTCTTCCTCCGTAAACATTCAAAGTTGTTTAGACAGCTTGATAACAAGTTTGTCGATTATACATAAAACAAATCATGTCATGTCACAATCATCTATACCAAAAACATTGAATTTTCAGATATTTTTTGATGTTATAAATCGATTCTGTCCTGAATTGAATGAAATAAAACACAAATGAACCTATCCATATCTAAATCACAATCCCAAAACAAAAAAGAAGAAACTTTGAAAACTGGCCATTTCAGTTATACACGTGACTAGAAAAAATGTGACTTGAAAAAACGTGACACTGAAAATTTTGAACATTGGCTCTTATTAAACCTATATGATAATACAAAGCTGTTCTCATGTTAAATCGGTAATTTAAAGATTGTATTGTCTGAATAAACAAGGTATAATAATAGTGGTGTTTAAACTTAGTGAATCAATTTTGATCAAGGCTTTATTACATAGAAAATATAATGATACCACAATGAAGGAAATATCATATCTGAAAAACCAACATGTGAAATTGATGTAAAACTAGTGACTATTGAAGACTTTTTACACTGTAAAATCGAGTTTCATGCCTATAACTCTTAAAATATTAGCGGGTTTTTGACCCGTTGTCAATTTGACACGTAATAACATCCTCAGTGCTGAATTCGGCGTGATTTGAGTCTAGAATTTCCAGACAATTTGATTCCATAAAAAGTTATATGTCATTGATGGAGTAAACACATCGTTTCTTATAGACCAGATCAATATATCAATAAACAATCACGTGTATTTGTTAAAAATTTAAATCATGATTAATTTCCAAGTCTGTTTCTTACAAATGTGTAGTAAATACAAAAAGTTACAGATGCTTATATTGCCACTTAAAGGGCTAATAATCTCTCAAACTAATCCATAGGTGTTTTAGTAACTAGGAATGGTTTTTAGTTTACAAAAGGAATATTACGATCAATCGAAGTGTTTTCGAATAGACTTAATAGATAAATCTCACAGAGTGTTGACATGTCAATTGTTTTATTAAAGGTAATAAAGGTCATATTTGGGTACCATAGAAATGTAAAAGTTTCCTATCCAGCATCAAAATCAGCTTTTTTCTGTATTTGAGCACAGGCGTCACCTAGTTATAAATTATTTTATTGTTGTGGTAAAAGGTCTAAAGGACCCAACCCCCCTTCAAAAAAAAAAAAAAAAAAAAAAAAAAAAAAAAAAAAAAAAAAAAGAGAGAGAGAGAATGTTTTAAACTAATTGTAAAAGAAGGCCAACATTCTGAAGATTTTATGTCGTATCACAATGTTGTGGTAACAGGTCTAAAGGACCCCGCCCCCCCCCCCCCACAAAAAAAAGTGAGAATGTTTTAAACTTATTGTAAAAGAAGGCCAATATCAAGGCAACATCAAAGTAAAACTAACTATGCAAACAAGGCTTTCTATCTGGCCTAAGTTAACGGCAATGTTGCGACTTAATTTGAATTAGATTGTTGAATTCAACAAACTCAACTATATCATACCAAATGAGTGAAATAAAAATTTTCTGCCTCTTAATTTTAAAGATAATTCAAATAGATGATAAATATAAAATGATAGAGTAATAAAAGAGTTTGAAACTTGGCTTAGCAAAACATGTAAATATATGTTAACCTTTATCAGCCTCTGTTCGATTTGAGATGTCAGTAATAGTAAATTGTTCAATATTACACACAGTGCACTTAATATTAATGATTTGAGACTGCCTAGCACTGCAGTGTAAATATATAATGATACCTGATGATTGTGAGTTAAGGTTGCCGTTATAGAGGACTCCTGGATGCATAGTTCGTTTGACTTTGATGTTGTCTTGATGTTGACCTTTCTACTCAAGTAATTTAGATGCAAAAGATGTTTTTCAAACATCACTGTATAATATACTGCTTGTTAGAAAGAAGAATAAGTATAATAATGTGTGACATACAGCTGGCTGTAAATTGGCTGATAATCTGTTAAAGTCGGTTACTCAAACAAATGAAAATATTTAGTTAAAGATGTCGGGTATTTGATTATTACGATTAATTATTTAGGAACTTAGTAGTATAAATAAGCTTGTAATTTTAGACGACGGTAATATTCCTGAATTAAGACGTTTTTTGAGATGTTGGTTTTGTGAACATGGACATGTTAATGTTTGATTTCAGAGTCTGAAAACTTGCTTTGCATTTATAATACAATGAATTACTTTCACATGCTGTTTAAAGGACTTCTCAGAAATAAGTTATAATGATATGTTTTCTTTCCTAATGCCATAATGATATTAATTTAGCTTTTTCAAAAGTTTAAATTGTTTTCAATTCCTCTTCAACCATTTGAACTTTTTTCAAATGTTAATGAATAGTTTTTTGTTAACTATAATAATATACTGTTTTATATTAATTCTTCCTCCGTAAACATTCAAAGTTGTTTAGACAGCTTGATTACAAGTGTGACGATTATAGATAAAACAAATCATGTATAGCAGACTGGGTAACCTTTATCTGAAAAGGATCACATAAACATACACTTTTTAATTCTATATCGAAAGTAAATTCCCTTTAAAGTTCCAGGCAATCATTCATCAAAACAATTATGTCCAAGGGATGTTAAGTCAAGGATTGAAATAATGCCTGAGAAGACTAAAAGTCTATAACAATGACTTGGATGCTACATAAAGTATAACATATAGTTTTCAATATGTCAGGAGGTTGAAAATGATAAACTGTTCTCATTCAAATAGTGTCAGAAAAAAATTTACAAAGAAAATATCATTCCTAAACTGACAATCAAAATATCTCAAGATAAGAGAATTAAAAAACGAGTCCATTTAGTTGTTACGAATCGAATGTCATTGATGGATTTAAACAGATGTGAAAGCATCCACCATGTAACACTTACAGGAAAAACTAAATTATCAATTAAGCCGTTAGATTACAAGATGAACACTAGATGAATCGTTCGAATGGATTTAAAGCGTAGAATGCAAGTTGCTGTGTTAACTCGATTATTGTAATGGACTGCTCCGTTAAAACAGTTGAGGTGTTTTTTATCAATCAATCTGGAAACTTTCCAAATTAATCTCAAACAATACATTTTTGTGAAATGCTAGAAACCTAGTATTAAAAAGTGCATCAATAAAGTTAATCTGACCCTGCCTGATTCAGGAAAATTTGAAATAGTGCACGTGGTATCATATAGGTACGTTTGCCGTCCTGGTACATTTTTTAAGAGATGATGTTTTATTTCAACTGTTATAAATATCATGTAATCTTATTTTATAACATATATCAATGTGGAGTTCATAATGGGCGATTTCGTCAGTCATGAAAACATTAGCTGATGACATTTTTATGTTTAAATATAAAAATAAAGTGGTCCAAACGCATGACTATTTGCATTAATCAAACCTTTCTAACGCTAGAATTTATGCATCTTTGATAATGATAATGAAAGTGTGTATTTTTCGTATTTCAAAAATTGATTCGACAAAAGAGTGATAGAGTCCAGTCTTATTGATGGTTTCATTAAAACAGCTTATTCAGTTTTCTGTCTCAACGTTTGTCTGAGATTCCTACCGTTATAATAAAACACAAACATACCAGTCCTTGTTAAAATCACAAGGGCCTTGATTAGCCTAGGCTTTTAATATTCTTGCGCCAACAATTTAATTCTAAGCATTTTACTTCGTTGTTGAAAGTCCCCATAGTGGGAACAAGCTCTACCGTAACGTATCAACTGTGAAACATACACCAAACGCAGGAGAAGCAGGGATATTACTGCAAAGAAACGGAAAGTCAACAATAGAAAAATTAAAGACATCTGTCGTATAGCTTCAGATGTAACCTTCCATGGGTGTCATAATTGAGGTATAAGTCCAAATATGAAGCAGAACATGGAAAATCTGTCGTGTCTTTTATTTCAAGCTCATTTGGATAGATGAAATTCACATATTCTCCAAAGTTGGAATTATTTAGAGATAGAACGCCATCTATATATCTGTAGGTGTAGTTGAATGATTTAGCGACAGTCTTTTCTCCAGATTTGACAAGGTTCTGTAAAAAGTCTGATTCAAATGAATAAAGAAACAAATCAGCAAGCAAAGGTGCACAGTTTATGCCCATTGATATACCGATTGTTTGTTGAAAAATTATATTGCCAAACACAACAAATATGTTGTCTATCAAAATTTTGTTGATGGTATCTTCAGTACATCTTTGTTTGCAGTCTGTATGGTGTTTTACAAAATAATCAGAATCCCTGTTGAGCACTTGATATTTATATCTTGGTTTACCGTTTTTGTAAAAGAATGACAAGTGAATGATTTGTTTCAGACGTTCTTTGGTACAACGCTTCAAAAACTGGCACCTCATTTCTTTTAAATAACAATACTAACTCTGCCTAAGGATCCCTATTCATATTCACATCAAAATAGACTTGAGTAAATAATATCAATGGTGGTAACTTTGACATCAACAAGTAGAAAAGAGAATTCTTTACCATGACGATTAATCAATCACATGATCAATTACAATAAGGCAGTCATCAAAAATGATAAGGAATAGTTAAGTCGACAGAAAACTTGTAGCAGGATAGTTGTTGTCGTACCATAGGTAAGTAGTCTACTCACTGACTTGTATGTAGGCTGCTTAATATTTATGAAATGGGTTAATTTTCAAGCGAGAAAAATTCATTTAAAAAGAGCAAGTCGAGGAAATTTCTAAGATGAAGATCTTATAAGACGACTGCAATTTACCCTCGCAACTGTAACTGAAGGTATTATTTGCAAGAGTAATTAAATCAGATTCTTAGTGACACTTGCAAGTTCATTCGGTTATAAGTCATATTGATGTGAAATTCTTAAGGTGTTAGTATGTTTCCCAATGAGAAAACCAAAAAGAAGCAAAAATCTTTTCGGCTTATTACTAAATATCTGACTTCCATGTTTTGTTAAAACATTTAGATATGCTCAAGAAAACTTCATCCGAAATTATAAATCTCACGGTACTTTGTACAAGCGGTTAGACGTTGTGTTTATTGTATCACAAATAAAACCCTAAATATAAGACCAGATATTTTTTCCTGGCAAAAGAAACAAGAATAACATGAATCACTTTCTTGTAGAAAAAAGTGTGAGGCAGAATTAACAAGCGCAGTAATCATCACATGCAAGATAATGGAGATAAAGAAATATGCTTACATCGACCAAGTTAAGTGTACAACTAATTCAATGAATGAAGTGTAAATGTATAGAAGATAGAAATAAATTGGAAATTGGAATCTTTTTGACCGATTTAACGAACTTCAAAAATCTACATGATACCAAATGGAACAATTGTGATGTAAAAGTTCTGCATTTTGCAAATTGAATTTCAGTTAGCCAGCATGTGTTAAATAAATTACAAAACGTCTAATAATTTGTTTCTAAAAAAATAAATTGAAAGAACCGTCTGTCTCATAACCAAAGTCTTTATATGTCAAATTTAGCTGTAAAGAGAAAGGATGAGTTAGGCTCCTTGTGAATAAATCTGTCTCAGTATTGTAATACATTGCCCATTATATTGTGATCAAAGCAGATCGCCGTTATTCATGTCACACTGGTGAGTAAATTGAAAAGATGATACTGAAAGAGTGGTAATATTATTAGAACTAAGATGTCTATCATGTACTTTATGTAATCGTTTTATCTTATATATTATGTCATTTCATTTATAAATAGATGATATTGGTATTATAAAGGTACCTCGGTACTGATTTACACAAAAAGTAATAAAAGTTGGAAATAAATATAAGGTTTCATCTATGGTATTTCCATTTGACAAAATTGAAAAAAAAATCACAATAACAGTAACAAACCAAAACAAGGGAAGATAATGAAAACAATAAAAAACAACTCTGGTTTGATTTCTTACATATTTTCAATAGCTTTTTGATAGTGTCGTAAACATAAATCAGTATAAATGTTTAGATGTTTAAAATTTTTTTTTCTAACAGTTTTAAAAGATACTTTTTCGGTAAAAGAAACAAAAGAGAAGAGAACTTTACCAAAACATGTCAACAAAACATTGATCATAACTTTTGTCATCTGTGGTTAATTGGAGATGTTAATCTAGTCAGTTAAAATGATATCATCAATGTTGTAAAAAGTGCCTTTCACTACAAGTAACTACACGCTTCCTTGCATTGCAGTGTAAGCGATATTATATAAATAAAAAAATGCAGATTTTGATTGTTTTCTTAACACCAACATATAATAATATGCTAGCAAGACACAAAATGTTTAGGAAGAACATTACATAAACAGAATCTGTATTTGATCTACTGCGGTGTAAATCGTCCACTTTGTAAATCGCAAATGTATCATATCGATGGGGCAAATAAAGTTAAAAATGAGTTTTTTTAATTTTAAAATTATATAATTTAGGAAAGTTAAGTAACAAGCATTTTTAGAAAACTGAATCATTACAACTTTTGAATCATACCTTGTTAGTTGTTGAAATCCGCTGCTGGTGGAGTGAACCGTCCTGAGGGTATCCTAAATTAAGTAGTCAGTACGAAGTACTGACAGAAAATATACCATATAGCAAAATTAATCAGCTTTCTTTGAAACATGTTGAAAACTAAGGTTTGTTCTCTTATGCAAAGTACTCCTTAGCTAGATTTGGATTCATTTAATTTTGGAGCTTGCAATTATTAATTTTCAATTATTTGGCATATATTTTTTTTAAATTTACTTTTTCGGCCCAAAGTGTCACTGATGAGGAATGATTTTCCAAAATGTAAACAAAATTAAAGATTGTTTTTGTTATATATTTACTAACTTGACTTAAAATAAATTAATTTATAAAATATTGATTAAAATCTTTTTTATTTCCAGAGAAAATGGAGCTGTTCATCTTGTCAGACATGATAAAGTTTCCAATATGGCAAAAAATGTGTCACTTAATACTTTGTTTGGATATTTACATTTTTAAACGTGTCAATATATTTTACCTTATATCATTTTTCATTTGTTTTTTCCTAATAGGAATGTGATATATTATATTCTTATGTTTTTTAAATCAGAAATTCATTTTTTATGTGCTTTTTTCAAAATCAAAAATCTATTCTAACTTCCTTTGAAATAGATAATTGAGCGAGGAAGATATTTATTTTATGAGAACTTTAATCTGTAAGATGTATTTAAAGAAAAGTTTCGCTCATATTTTATAAACATTTTTGTGCTATAAATGCTTTTGTTATATAATTAATAAGAGGGTGAATTTTGTGGAATTCTTCTGAAAAAAGATAAAAATCTAAATGATGATAAATGATTTGAAGTCATTTATATGCCAGAAACTGACAATTCTGTCAGAAAAAGTAACAGGGCTTGGTTGTTATGTAGCATTTAATACGTACAAACGTCAGAAATAATGTAGATGTTGATATTGAACATCAAAACTGACGTTGACTCTCATACGGGCACGATATATGCTGTTTTGTCCTTTACATATATGAAATAAAATATCATTCAGCCAATCCAAGGGCAGAGATGAAATAGGTTTAAAACCAAAGCGTTTTATCACTAGTTAACCGCAGATCAGAAAGGTTTATCCTAACGTCTTTGAGCTTTCTGTCAGTATAATATGTCTGGTGGTTTTTAGTGTTTATTTGCGACATTGCATAGTGGCAACTTCATTGTCGCAAGTGCGAAGTAGTAGAAGACAGACTATAACATTTGCAGAAAGTCACGTATCACATAAAGAGATGTTTTGAGTTATGTATGAGTTGGATTACCAAAACAATAAATGTTATAAGAAGAGACAAAATTGACATGTTGAGAAAGCAACAATATCATTTAAGAAAAAAGGACGTTGATAATAGAGACAGTGATGAAAAAGACAACTTTAATTTAAGGATCATGACATGGTATATAGAAAAAAAAGAAACTCATTGTAAAGGATGAAGTGGATATATAACACAAATACCTGTTAAATTTTGATGTGCCATATGTGCACAAAAAATCATTCCCCATCAGTGACTTTAGGGTCGAAAGGTTTGAAAGATTAAAAAAAACATAAACCGAAACAGTTGAAAATTAAAAAATCTAAAGTTCCAAATTTATATGAATCCAAATCCAGTTAAGGAATGCTTTTCATGAGGGAACAAACCTTAGTTTTAAAAACATTTCAAAAATTAAGACGGGGTAAAATTTTGACTAAATGGTATATTTTCTGACAACACAAAGTGCTGTCTACTGAGATATAGATACCCTCGGGGAGTTTACTCCACCAGCAGCGGTGCCCGCTCAAAGGTAGTAAATATATAACACAAATACCTTTGAAATTTTGATGTGGAATTTTACAAAATGTGGAATGAAATTTCGAATGGTGCACATATGGAACAACACAATTAAACGGGTACGTTCAACATCACACCGATGCCAGTTAAGAAAATACAACTTGCTTGTGGAACGGAAATTGCAAAAGATGGTGAGAAGGGTTGAAAACAAGTAAATTGAAGTCCTCCAAAAAGTATTTTAACCACAACATAAAATTTCATCATAAGATTCACTATCGTCAGTTTTTAATAATGTTTTGAAAATTAGAAACGTTATGTGCCACAAAAAGTATTTAAATCATACCATTAAATTATGTCATTTTATTTACTACCCATCGGTTTTTAGTTATATTGCTCTCCATTTATGTTCATGTAAGGTGTTTATGTTGTGTGTTCTTAAGCCGTTAGTTTATTGTATCATGTTCTCTGTTTCGTTGGCTATTGACAAGCAACAAATTTCTATCTTCCATTAAAACATTTAAAAAACAATTCAGAACAATAAACATTCGTCGGTTTCATCAATAGATTGCAATTTGAAACTATTAGCATTGCTACATTCCAGACATTTTAACCCTTCATAAGGACATGTATGCTGCTCGAAACGTGAAAGAGCTAAATAGAGAAAAAAGTTGGTTCATTTTTAAGTGAGAATGATTGACAAATTGACTACTCACAACCATATAAATTAATAATTAAGTCTCAAGGGAATCTTAATATATACGTAAGGTGCCTGATTGTCTTATATTCATGCCTGACGAGGCAATTAATATAAGTTAATTATCGTAATCCATGTGATAAAATGTCCAATTAAAATCTTTAGACCAAAGGGGCAAAAAAAAAAAAAAAAAAAAAAAAAAAAAAAAAAAAAAAAAAAAAAAAAAAAAAAAAAAAAAACCAACTTACTGAAAAAATTTAATTTCAATCCTTTAAGTTTTTTTTTAATTTTACATTTTCCTTGCGAAAAAGTTATCTTCTTCAGACTCCTGTAAACAGCATAACGAAGCACAATTAGACAGTGATTTACTGATGACAAGCTTTTATAAAATAGGAAATAAGCAAATGTCATGCGCAATCTTCGTGACTTTTTGGAATGCAGAAAAAGTCCAGTTTCACATTAGTGATCTCGTCAAATCTCGCATCCTTTCTCGAAGACAGAACGAGGCTAACAATGTAACCTACGTTATCTACGATGTAAACAAAACATTTTTTATCTTTTATATCAAAGTCATTTTGCTTTTACTTGTATAGATTATACTTAATTATCCATTGATTGTAATTTATTTTTGGAGAGGTGTTGCAAATAAGATTAGACATTTTAATAGGTATTTTTTGCAAATATTGCCTCCTTTTAATTTATCCCCTTTAATAAAAAGGAAGGGGTAGCTTCTCTATGCATACTTGTATAAAATAAAGATGCTCTGTTAAACTTTTATTTGATAATATATAACACAAATACCTGTTAAATTTAGATGTCCCATATGTGCACATGTCGGAAAATCATTCCTCATCGGTGACACTAGGTGCCAAAAACTTTGATAGAAAATAAAACTTAAGCCAAACAGTTGTAAATTAATGAATCTAATGTTCCAAAATTATATAATCCAAATCCAGCTAAGGGATGCTTTGCATGAGGAAACATCAGTTTTATAAAAATTTCAAAAAATAAATAATCCTTGTTTACAAACCAAGGCATTTAATTCTTTCAAAAAAGTATTCCTATCATTATGACAAATCATTCCTTCAACAGCAATGGCGTTTCTTTTAGACAATGATTGTTTATTTTAGGGGCTCCAACGAGTTATTATTTTATTAGGTCATTTTCCTTCTGAAAAACCTTCAACAAAATATAATCAGTTAAGACTCAAATTTCAAATATTATTTTCAATTCAATAACAACTTGTTTACTTGGTAAAAAAATAGCACAATGTTAAAAGAAATATATTAATCTACTTTTATCTTCCAGGTAGCAGTATTGTCTCAATTTTTTGTCATTTTTATAACAGGAATACTTTTAGAAATGGAAAACATAAAACACAAAAATATGAATATATTTATACATGTAATTATTTCATAATTTAAAGTTAGATAATAAAAAGCACTGTACTGGTCCATCTACTTATATAGAAGACTCCATTTCTACAATTCTCTGCTTTATGCATATTTATGATTTTGGGCATATCTCAGATTGTTAAGGCAAACTACACATGTCTATAACATTAAGCAATATTTGTAAACTTTGGGATCTGTATGAGTTCAGCATTTCAAATTATGCCCACCCCCCCCCTCACCCCATCCCGTAAAAAAAGTGGCGGGGCGAAAGTAAAATATTTAATCGGAAAAAGATAACGAGAAGGAGAACAGTAAAACACCAATTACCTGAAACAGGTGGGTAAAGGGACAACATGCAGGTAAGAAAACTATCACTCATATGGACTAAAAGAATGAAAAGATATTTATGTAACTGTCTAAGAACTGGAAACACAACATGCTGAACTAGAAAAGTTATAAGTTGTTTAACAACAGGAAAAGGAACATACCGAAAGTGGAAAAGTATTAGGAATTTGGCTAACAGTAGGAGAAGCAACATCCTGAATGAAATTTTAAGGAATTTTCTGACATTGACTCAGGCGACATATCGAAGGAGAAATATTTAAGGAATTACCTAACAAAGTTGGAGACAACATACTGAAAGAGGAATTCCATAATAAATTTATCTAGAATTTAAAGAGGCAAGATGTTGAAAGAAAAATTCCATAAGGAAATTGTCTTAAGGAGAGGAAGCAGTAAACTGAAAGTGGGATGTTATAAGGAATTTATCTAGCAATTCCAATGGCAACATGCTGAAAAAGAATGTTGTAGGGAATTGTCTAGCATTTGGAGAGGCAACAAACGAAAAGAAGGAATGAAATAAAGAATTTATCTAGCAATCCAATGGCAACATGCTGAAAAAGAATGTTGTAGGAAATTGTCTAGCATTTGGGGAGGCAACAAACAAAAAGAAGGAATTTATCTAGCAATTCCAATGGCAACATACTGAAAAAGAATGTTGTAGGGAATTGTCTAGCATTTGGGGAGGCAACCAACGAAAAGAAGGAATGTAATAAAGAATTTATCTAGCAATTCCAAAGGCAACATACTGAAAAAGAATGTTGTAGGAAATTGTCTAGCATTTGGGGAGGCAACAAACGAAAAGAAGGAATTTATCTAGCAATTCCAATGGCAACATGCTGAAAAAAAAATCTTGTAGGAAATTGTAGGCATTTGGGGAGGCAACAAACAAAAAGAAGGAATTTATCTAGCAATTCCAATGGCAACATACTGAAAAAGAATGTTGTAGGAAATTGTCTAGCATTTGGGGAGGCAACAAACAAAAAGAAGGAATTTATCTAGCAATCCAATGGCAACATGCTGAAAAAGAATGTTGTAGGAAATTGTCTAGCATTTGTGGAGGCAACAAACAAAAAGAAGGAATTTATCTAGCAATTCCAATGGCAACATGCTGAAAAAAATCTTCTAGGAAATTGTAGGCATTTGGGGAGGCAACAAACAAAAAGAAGGAATTTATCTAGCAATTCCAATGGCAATATACTGAAAAAGAATGTTGTAGGAAATTGTCTAGCATTTGGGGAGGCAACAAACAAAAAGAAGGAATTTATCTAGCAATTCCAATGGCAACATACTGAAAAAGAATGTTGTAGGGAATTGTCTAGCATTTGGGGAGGCAACCAACGAAAAGAAGGAATGTAATAAAGAATTTATCTAGCAATTAGAATTGCAACATACTTAAAGAGGAACGTTATTAGGCATTTATCTAACATTAATTAAGAGAGGCAACAAACAAAAAAGGACGTTGTAAGGAATTTATTTAGCATTTGGAGAGGCAACATACTAAAAGACGATTGTTACAATGAATCCGTTATTAGGAGAGGCAACATACTACATGAGTTGAGTTCAGTAATGGTGTATAAAATACCAGTCAAGAATATTTCACTTATATCGAGACGTCGCCAGCTATGGGCGAAAGTGCAGTAATTTTTGTCTGTGTGTTGCTCTGGTAGTATTGTACAACAGAGTTCTTTATCGCGCCACACGGGGCCGCGTTTATTTTGATTTCCTAACCGAAAGAACAGTGACTTGCACTTTCGTTATGCCGAGTGCTTGGCGAAAGAACAGTCACTACCCACTTTCAAGTCTTGGGTCAGACCCGGTCGGGTTCCAAACCACGACCTCTTACTTACGTAGCAAGCACTTTACCAACTGAGCTACCGCAGCGGTTAACATACTAAAAGAAGAATGTTATAAGGGATTGTCTGACATTAGGAGAGGCAACCTTCTTTACATTATAGAAAACATGAGGATCTGTTGTAGTAAAGGATGCAAAATAAAAATTGTAGACGAAAAAGATCAATCAAAATTGATTGAATATAAGAAAAAATACTAGAGGAAAATATAAAAAAGGACAAGCAATACAATAAATAGCAGAACAATCAGAGCTCTGATAATTGCATTTGCATCAAAAAGATAATTGACGAATAAAAGAAAAAAAGTCGGCAAAATATACGGAAAGTAACTTAAACTTTGAAAAAAATTCAACCCTTGAAAAAGTTCTTTTATTATCCACATTTATAGCGGAATATTCTTTTGGAGTTGTGATAGAACAGACCCAGGAATGTTCTCCGGTAGTAATGAGCTACTTTCCATGAGGACCTGTCCATATGTCAGAATAAACTTAATACCGCAGACAGGCAGTTGAGAGTTGTCATTAACTGTTGTACTATAACCACACCACTGAAAATTTACTCAAGTACCGGTCCAAAGTCAAGAATTTTACAATCATTTTTCCCATAATGTGTTTGTCTTATCTTGCATTCTACTTTTTACTATTAAAAGCTTCGATTGTTTTGGTATGGGAAGTTCTTCTTATGCCCGTTTGTTTTCAGTGAAACTACTTTGTATGGCCAATAGGAGTGAGTGAGTCCCAGTCAAGAATATTTCACTTATATCGAGACGTCGCCAGCTATGGGCGAAAGTGCAGAAATTTTGCCTGTGCACTGCCCTGATGGCATTCTACAGCAGGGTTCTTTATCGTGCCATGCCTAATGTGACACAGGACCCCATTTATTTTAAGTTCCCACCCGAAAAAACTGTGACTTTCATTTCGTAATGCTGAGTGTTTGGCGAAAGAACAGTGACTACCCACTTTCAAGTCTTGGGTCAGACCCGGTTGGGATATATGGCAAATTGGAATAAATTTGTAAAATCGAGCATTAAAGATAAAATAAAATTTGTATCAAGTCTGCGCCAGACAGATTTCATAGTATGTGGTTAGCTTTAGTTAACACGTTTCTACCAATAAAAGGGGAATAAATCTAGTTTTCAAACTGACAGAAAAGATTGTTATTTGACTTTCCAATGCGTCTTGATTCGTTTTTTTTGTACCATGTGTCGTGTACATGTTTAATATAGTGCACTGTCTGTCTGTTTTATATGGTGGCTTATTTCTGACATCGACATAATTTTAGTCGACATAAAATTATCTTAACATTTTGACTTAATATCTTGACAAGTCAAGGTAATATCATGAAAAGTTGTGATACCAAAAAAGTTGAGATAAATAACATGACCAGCCACGATACTTATGTTGACCAGTTGTAATAATTATCTTAATATCTTGAATCATTTTTAACGCGGCAAGTCGTGTTACTTATCTCAACTTTTTATTTTGGTATCACAACTTTTCATGATATTACCTTGACTTGTCAAGATATTATGTTCATAAACCATTGTTTGAAAACTGAGGTCATGTCAATTTCATCACAAGAAAAACTTCAATAAAAAAAAAAACCTTGACCCTCACTCATTTTTGATAATTCAAATAAAAAAAAAAAAAATAAAAAATAAATAATAAATTATATAAATAAATAAAAAAAATAAATAAGAAACACAATACTTTTAATTTTTATAGAAAATTTAATGTTATATAAATTACTAAGTTCTGAACAGATGATATACATCAGCTGGTAAAAAACCAAACATTCATTTAAAAATGTTTACATGCACCTATGTCTATTTATAGAAAACGTATATAAAAAAACCTGAATGAATATTTTCTTATCTTGCGAATTATTACAGCTTTTTTGCAACATTTACAAAGGTATACTATAGATCAGAGTTATTTCCACAATAATAAGTTGTTTTTTTTTTTTTTTTTTTTTTAATTTTTTGCCCATTGAAATTCAAAGTTCATATGAAAACTCTTTCATTATTTCAGATAACACCTTGTCTAAAATGTAAATTCATTTTTGCCAACAATTTATCAGCTTAACTCAGAAAACCATGGAAATAACTGAATCTGTAGTATTAACAGCAATACATCACAAAAATGTCCAGAACAAACTGGATTCAAAATAACATGAAATCAAATTATTTAATTTTTAAAATACTTCTATATAAAATTTCATGAAAAAAAAGAATTCTTTTTTTATAATTCTGAATGCATTATATTTTCAAAGTAACCAGTTACAAAAGTTTTGTTGATTATAACTGTGCTCATAATTATTACTGTTACAAAATTTTTGATGCTTATAATTGTGCTTACAATTATTATTTTTACAAAAACCTTGTGGAAAATGTTGTTGCTTTTTACTGTGCTCACAACTGTTATTGTTACATAAAATGTTTTTCCTTTAACTGCAGTGCTCACAATTATTGTTACAAAAATGTTGTAATGTTGAAAATGTTGTTGCTTTTTACTGTGTTCACAACTGTTATTGTTACAAAAATGTTGTTGCTTATAACTGCAGTGCTCACAATTATTGTTACAAAAATGTTGTAATGTTGAAAATGTTGTTGCTTTTTACTGTGTTCACAACTGTTATTGTTACAAAAATGTTGTTGCTTATACTGCAGTGCTCACAATTATTGTTACAAACATGTTGTTGAAATTCAGAACAAGACATTATAAATGCTTGTCCTGACTTCTTGAACTTCAAATTGGTACATCAATGTCCAAAGTGGTATATAGAGGAGCAAACCTCAATAATAAGCAACTTTTACAAGTTTCTCCTTATAGATCATGCCTCAGTTTCACAATCATTCATTCAATTGAGTTTACACTCAACTCAAATATTCCAACTTTTCTCTCATCAATATTTTAAAAATTTTAATTTTATGAAGCAATGTTTTTGTTTTTGTTCAACAAACATACACTTAACAATTTAAATAAAACATAACAAATTCATTTTTAACTTTGTAATGTCTTAAAAATTGACATTGAAAAATTCTATAATTTGAGTTGAGTGTATGCTCAACTGAGTGAATGATTGTGAAACTGGGACCAGGGCTCAGCTTCACAATCATTTACTCAATTGAGTGTTCCCATTTTTCTCTCATTAAATATTTTTTTTAAAAAGTTTTACGATTCAAGAGACAAATTATTTTGTTCGTAAAGTCTACACTCAACAATTAAAATATAACATTAGATATTTCATTCTACTGTTTTATATCTTGTAATTGACATTAAAATATTCCTTAATTTGAGTTGAGTGTACATTCAGTTGAGTACATAATTGTGAAACTGGGACCTGTTTAATGTATATATATATATATTTTTATAAAGGGCACCTGTCTATTTAAAGATATAATCTCAAGGTCTATACACAGTGTTCAATATAAACTTTTATTAATACAGTCATACAGTAATGAAACTCAGTTTTCTTTCATTAAAAAATTTCTCTTTATCTAAAGCAAATATAAATGAAGTGATTATAATATAAATATTATGTCCTGGTCTTGTTGCTGTTTTTTTATACTGATAAAACAAATGTGCATGCCCTTTTTGAATATACTTGTATATCAAAAATATTGCATTTCTGGTAAATTCTTTTTAGTGAGTTGCATAAATGGCAGAGTTAAACGATAATGAAATCAATTAACAGTAAAAAAAACTCTATAACATACATTCTTTCTCTTATTGCTTGTCACATATCAGCCTTAGTATTGCATAACTGTGTGAGCTAATCTGATTATTATAATTCACAAACTATTATATAAAAAACTTTTTTAAAATGCCCCTCATTCAGATCTCACTTAGAGATACTGTCGAAGATTAAATTTTAAAAATTTACTATTTAAACATTACAGAATTTTTTTGACTAAAATTATTTTTTCCCTGTCATGGTATTAATGCATGCAATAAAAGTTTGCCAAATTTGAGAAACTAAATAAGACATTTCGATAATTTAATTACGGCATGTATTGCTCACCTGAATTTAAAGCATGGAAAGTTGGAAACTATTACAACCATACAACAACAAATGGGTCCAATTATTGCATTTTAAATGAATTCTTTGGTGTGATCAGATGACACAAAAGAAGACATGTTGCACAGGTATAATATCAGAAATTTACATCAAAATGTCCATCAATTTCAGCTGGTTGTGCCTGATAAAAGTATATCTCAAGTTTTCTTCATATAAATCATCTTTTATGTTATGAAAAATTATCAAAGTTGTCTCCCTTACAACACTTTATGAACAACTGTTAAAGCGTTTAAGATGTTTCAGAGTTTTGCTTTGAAATATTATTCAATGAAAATATATTATTTTTCTGTTGAACAATCAGAAAAATGAATTAAATTCATGGTCTAAATACGTAAGTATATAAATTATAAATTTTTTTTAAAATTTGAATAAAAAAAAATCATTTGCATAATGTAGTACTTAATTTTGAAAACATCAAACATCCAGTTACCAAAATTAAGAAATTTTTCATGAAATAAATAAAACTTCAACAAAACTGAAGATTTTTTTCAAACATTTTCATCTTAATCACACATTTTAACTGTGAACAATAAATATATCATATAGACAGCACATCTATAAATTAATGAGATATAATTAATTATAATTAATTACCACAATCCCATAACAACATATACACCTGTAGAACTTACAGTCAATAGAATTCACCTGCATAGTAAATCTTTATTGTCTTTATAATGCCTCTTGATGGCTTTGCCACAATGCTTTCTGCCACACAATTCTGAAGCCCTAAAATCCATTTCTTTTATGACGTTTTCCATATCATGGCTTAGCCTTCCTTAAAAATCTAACTGAACAAATGATGGCAATAAAATCGAGGTTTTAGTTCAAAAAAAAAAAAAAATAAAAAAGGGAGTGTGTGAGTGATTTGCTGTTTTAAGCTGCATCAGCAAATTTGCAGCTATTCTCAGCTAGAAAAATTTGAAAGATACAATAGTATCAATAAAAATCTAAATATCAGTAAAATCAAAAAGGGACGTTTTCTTTGTATATCATTAGACTTCAGAAACAAAATCAAAATGTTTCTCCAAAGAGCATATCTTTATTACGGCTTTTTGACAGTGGTAAAATATGCCAGTTAAAAATTTTTTATAACACGACATAACCAGTTAAAGCAAGTTATTTAAAGCCACGTCAAAATTTTTAAGCTATTTGCAAAAGAATGCTGTTTTTTTAATTGTTTAGTTAAACAAATCCTTACAAGATGCCAAATTATACTCATGTTGCAATTAAGTACACATGTACTCACACGGAGTCAGGTTATCAAAGGGTAATTGTTCTTCAGAATATATTTGCTGTCAAATTAAACTGTGGCAATAATTTCTGATTAAAAATGTGAAGGACTCTTAAAAAAGTCTTAAAGCAAACTTTATCACACTAATACAAATGGCACTTTTATCATATATATATATATATATATATATATATATATATATATATATGTCCTGTCCTCAATGTATGCATAAATAATAATCCATTAATGAATACAAAGAACACATTTATATAATAAATATATCTCAATGGTATTTTTCTACCAGATGGCGATATTGTCTTTTTTCGGACTAAGAATTGCTGCTTGGTCTATTTCCTGAGTTTGATCCAGTGGAAGACTTCCTTGTGGACCTTAAAACACTTGTCTCTTCACACGATTTACGTGTGGACTTAGCCATATTTGTGTCTTGTTTTATTGCTTTAGGTATTTTCGATCTTTCTTTATTTTTAGTTCTGTTTGATCCTTTATTCACTTTATTGTCTGACGTAGATAAATTTTTCAAATTAGCACTATTCTTATTTAAATTTTGGTCCACAGGTTGGGTGATATTTGAATTGTCCAATCCCTGAGACTCTACTACAGAGGTTTTGGCCTCATCATCTAATGTCTGATTGGTCAATTGTTCAACATTGTCAATATTTGATTGATCTGATTGGTCCATTTCTGTCTGACATGTAGAAGAAATTTCTGTCTGTGAGGTAGCTGGCGATGTTGAAATATCATCTAAGAAATCAAATGCTGCCACAGCTTCTTTCTCGTTGTCACCATAACGACAAAATAAATTAGATACGTCAAGTGCTGGTCTGGGTGTTGATGCATGTTTAACTACTCCTTCTTTATCTGCAAATATAGAATTTTAAAGCTCATTTATATTGAAACATTATAAAATACAAAGAACTGTCAAAAAATTCTGTATGTTCTTCATTGCTTGTCCATAAAAAACTTTTAACACTGGATTTTAATGATCAAGCCAAAGATTATATGATATACTATAAATTCGGAAAATTTTGTGTACATTTTTTTTATACTTAAATTTGCAGGAGAAAAAAAGATGTGAAATGGAATGATCCTGAATAATTTATCTGATATGTTTCACTTGCATTTGCACTGACCATTATTCAATGAGGGAAAATAAAAGTAGGCAAAAATCCTGAAATGAAGATAATAGTAAAAATTAACTGGCATAAAAATGTCCCATTTACAGTACATACTTTGGTATTTTTAAAACTAAATAATAAAAAAAAAAAACTAATAATATATTAAATGTTATGTAGTGCACTAATTTCTTGTTTCATAAAGCCAATTTGTTCAGTTTTTTAATGCCAATTTGTTCATTTTTTAATGCCAATTTGTTCAGTTTTGCAATGGCCATTTGTTTAGTTTTGTAATGCCACTTTGTTAAATTTGCAGTGCCAATTTGTTCAGTTTTTTAATGCCTCATAAGGGTGCTAATGCTGTTCATTTTGGAAGTGCATTTAAGGAAATTAAGGGTAAAGTCCCTGTCTTTTCAGATTTTCCCTTTTCCAATCCACATGTTTAAAAAGCTCTATTTTTTCTGAAAAGCGTATGAAGACCACTTCTAAAAAGTGTCTTTCTAACACATGATACCACCTGTGAACACTTAAAATGTACTTTACACAGTAAGTACTAAATAAATGTTACTTGTTTTAAAAGTATTTTAAGCAGGTCTGTTGTCCTTTACACAATCAGAGTTCATATAATATCAAACAGTGGTTTTTGTTTGCCTAAAATTACTAATGGATAAAGGTTGTTTCCCCTGGAGAAATAAAACTAAAATTTCTTAATTTCCCAATTTGACCACTAACTTTTACCAAAAGGCAACAGTGACACACAATCAAAAAGTTTAAGTTAAATCCAGTTGTCCAAAATTGTTCTGACAGACAAAAAATTGTCAAATATTGTCACAATATAAAATATTTGCAAACAACTTCAAAACAACGTATTCAAATGGTCAACACTTTCTCAATGTTTTACCCCAGATTTTCCCAATCTGAACGAGAGAAGGTGGGTTTAAACAGCCATGACAAAATCACAAGAGTCATAACAATATCCATGAAGACCTACTTAAAAACAGACGACAATGTATGAAAATCTTGTAAAAGACAAACTTCAAAAATATGTACAAAAATACAAATTTTATCAAATATACTTAAAACTGATGTTATTAAAAGACAAACGAAAAAAAAGTGATTTGGTAAATTAGAAAATTTTTGCATCTCTTGTTTTTAGATTCGTTATTTCTAAGGATTATTTTTAGAAATTTCTGATGTGACGTTAAATAACAATACAACAAACTAAACAACGTTCAATAACTTTCATTATTTTAAAATAATACTTTTACTTTGCATCTTAAGATGATTGATAGTTAATGTTAATCATATCATAATTATTTTTATCAAAAAGTCTTATTTTTGTGTCTTGTATGTCTTGTGATCCAATCTCAAAAAATTTACAAAAAATAAAATAAAATAAAAAATAAAAAAATGAAATGAAATGAAATAAAATAAAATAAATAAAATATAAAAATAAAATAAAATAAAATAAAATAAAATAATAAATAAAGAAATAATAATAATAATAAAAAAAAATTGAGGAATGTGAAACATTCATATTTGAATAGAACCTTGATAAATCAAATTTTCATTATATTTTCAAGTGTCTAATAATGTAAACAATTTTGATCAAGTACGTAACTTTTCTTTTGATCATGTTCAAGACAATGAGTTTTTATACACTGACAAGATTGATCGGGATTATAATTACAGATTTTTATAATCTTTATTTATAATAAGGTGATGGATATCACACAGGCCATGGTTTATGTTTTATTGTCAGATTTATAATATTCTTACATAATAAACAAAAATTTTACATCTTACTACATACATATAACATTACAAAAATACTTCCGAATAATGAAATAATAACAATATTGTCAAATGGTCGGATGTTCATTTGGTCATAGTTCATCTGACAGGAAACCCAGCTATTTCAAGGATGAACAAGCCAACTGTCTACCTTCCTGTTTTCAAGATTTATACTACATAGGCTCAATTAGGGAAAATAAATAAATAAATAAATAAATAAATAAATAAATAAATTCAAATATAGATAGACTGAATGGGGTTTTGTGTTTTTTGTGAAGATAGTTGCAATTAAATTTGGAGGACATCAGCATTATATAGAATTACATAAAGTTATAGCCAAAAAGGCTAGGTGAAACACACATACTCAAAACATTTTTTTTTCTCAAACCATGGGTTTTATTGGTCTAACTCCTTTAAGGATCAAACCCATGACCTTTCATTTATCAAGTCAGCACTCTATCAACTATAGAACCAAAAGTGATAATTTATTTATTTAAATGTATTTATTTATATATTTATTTATTTATCCTGTGAAGATACAAGTTAAAATCTGTTTAATTGATAGTTTATTACCTAATGAGTGACTAATTACATGATAGATTTAAGCTTCAGTGAACTGATTGACCTTTCAACCTTTGACCTTTACACAAACAAAATGTTTCATCTCAACTTTATCTGAGTGTTCTATTATCTAGATGTTAATGTTTATTACATAATATCTTGAGAGTTTGTTTCTAATAAAATAATATGTTTATATTAACATTTATCTATACACCTACATAAAGGTTAATCTTTTAATACCAACAGCTCTTGACAACAGGATCTTCTATTAATGACTTTCAAATAGGTCCCTCAAATGTTTGATATAATGACATTTATGTGCAACTGCACAAGAATTTGATGTTTTATACTAATTATCACATGACAGTGAATGTAACTTGTACCTGTTTAAACAAAAACTCCAAGATGTTAAAATATTTGTTTTTAATATAACTCTAAATGCATTTATTATTAAATCATATAATTCAAACATTCCCATTGGCTTAGATTACATCATGTGGTTCGCGATAAATATCATATTGCACAGAAGCATGTGCAAAAACATCATATTGACTTGGAGCATGTGGCCTGGTTCTTCCGTGATCGTTTTCCGCTCCGCATTGTATTCATTGTTTTCAAATGGCGTCCAAGCGTACATGTTATTGTTGAAATAAGAATGTTTGATCTTTATTTTTGGGAAGGACTTCCATTTGTAACCCCCCCCCCCACCCAAATTCACTTTTAAGCTAAATTAATGGTTAAAATGATATAATAATTCAATATTTTACATTTTGTGAAGGAAATTTTTTATAAAAAATCTACATTGGTTTTAATGGGTTTATTAAACACATCTTTTTTAATGTACAAAAGGAAGTCCTATCTATTTTTGAAGGTGAAACAACACATTTATGGTCGGATTTAATAATAAAGCAATTGTAGCATGGTGATTTGGTCGATATGTGTTTTATCGACTGAAGAAAATCTATATCAACCTCTGACACGATATTGATTTTCTTCAGTCGATAAAACACATATTGACCTCATCACCATGCTATAATTGTATAATATAATACAAAACAAGAAATCTCCTGAGAGCAAAACTCCCAGCTCAAACACCCCCCATTTAACATTAAATTGTTACCTTGATCTTCGACAAAGACACCTAAATGTGGTATGCTTTACATCATCTTATGTTGGTTAAAATTTATACCAATTTTGATCAAAATCCATCCATAGATGTGGAAGTTATGAAGTGGACACAATCTGACAGACACAGAGATTCCACCTAAACACTTGGGTGGGCTGGAGAAGGACTGAGATTTTTTGACATCTAACAATTCATTTTTTCTTTTGCTTATTTGACAAGAACTTTAATGATTTTAATGAAGGTACAACTTAAAATCTTAAAAAAAATTAACTAAATAAAGTCATTTTAAAACATTGTCTGAAACAAAATTTTTCAAAATTTTTAAACAGAAATTAGTATAAAAATGCCACCTAGTAAATATACTTCTCTAACTGGAGGATCAAAGGCTGAACTTTGTTCTGACATCCTACAGCTAGAGAAGAAACAGTCTTAAGTAGAAGGGATTAACTCTTAGTTTTTCATCTTCAGCTAAGTATCGAATCGGGCTATTTGAGGAAGATGTTTACAGGAAAAACATATTTATAGCCTTCTAAGTAGCTTACTTGTGTAGCCAAATATAAATTATGGGGGAGGAACTTATTCAAATTTCTTAAACACATTATCCATTAACTGATTTTTTCTTTTTTCTTCCTTTTTTTCTTTTCTTTGTAAAATTTACACAATATGCCAAAACAAGTCTGATTCCTACACAATGTAGAATAATCATTATCAAAGAATTAAAGAAAAAAAAAAAAAAAAAAAAAAAAAAAAAAAAAAAAAAAAAAAAAAAAAAAAAAAAAAAATGGAGATAGGTCATCTATATTTGAGATTTTTGTGAACTAGTGGTTTAAAAACAATAATCTCTTGTAAGGAATATACCCAATTCTGGGACATTTTGTTCATAAATAAAATTTTCTTACATAGAGAAGTAATTTTTCTCATTTTTCTTTCTTTGGAAATATGGACAATGCTGGTATTTTACTTCAACGTAAAAGAGTGCCATCTTAAATAAAAACTGGCTGGTTTGTTGAATGATGTTTTATATCATATCAGCAATTTTTTCGGCAATGTTGCATATTAATAACACATGTCTTGCACAGACAGAAAATAAATTATTTAAATTACTAGTAGTCTCAAAATTGATGCATTATGCAACAAGTACCCGGAACAGTATATACATCCAAATCCAAAGTCTCGTATTCATCAAAACTTCCACTTGCATGAACCCCAACAGAAACAAAAACAAAACAATTTATATTTTGAAATATGAAATTGTTAATATGTCTCTGAAAAGAATGTCAACAAATTTTTTTTTTACCAAGTATACAATCTGAAATTATAAACGTCTTTCAAATCTGAAATTTGTTACATGTCTCTGAAAAACGATGTCATTTTTTTTTTTTAACCAAGTATACAATCTGAAATTATAAACGTCTTTCAAATCTGAAATTCGTTACATGTCTCTGAAAAACGATGTCATTTTTTTTTAACCAAGTACAAAATCTGAAATTATAAATGTCTTTCAAATCTGAAATTCGTTACATGTCTCTGAAAAACGAAGTCATTTTTTTTTTTAACCAAGTATAAAATCTGAAATTATAAATGTGTTTCAAATCTGAAATTCTTTATATGCCTTGTAAAACAATGTCAACAAAAGAATTTTAATGAGAATTTTCGAGACCTTTCCTTATCCATATAAATAATAGTTATGAGGACATTGTAACAATGGTTTTTGTACCATGATCTTATTACAAAGTAAACTTTATAAGTTATTATTTCCTGGTGATTTACAAATGTTTACTAAAAGTACTGAGAAAGATAAGTTTAATATAATGATAATAATAATATAAAATATATATAATATAAAACAGTTCATATTACAAAGTTTTATTTCATTATACAAAAATAGGTCACATTTCAAAGTTTTACATCTTTTTTTTTTTTGTAAGTATTGAAACAGGTCACATTTACAAAATAGGTCATATTAAGTTTTATCTTATTCAATAAAGTACATGTAGCTAGGTCATATTTTACAAAATAGGTCACATAATATTTCATAAAATAGGTCACATTTAACAAAATAGGTCACATTACAAACTTTTATTTTAACACATCATTAACATTGTGTAATATAAAAAAAAAAAAAAAAAAAAAAAAAACCACTTTTTTTCCTCAATTCTGAATGAGTGAAATAACACAAAGTTTTGGTCACACCCCTGAAGCTAAACTCGAACAAATCGATCTTTACAACTGAATATTGACTTGCTCTAAATTGTAGAGTATCTATGATGATATCTTTGGAAAAAAAAAAAAATAAACGAGAATTTATTTTTTAAAAACTTTCAATTATTACTTTTATTGAGATACTTATAAAATCTTCCTGCAAGGGAGATGGTATGTATCCATGAAACGGAATAGGAAGTCATTGAACTTTTTTAAAATATATTTTCCAGGAAAATACACAGAAAAGTGTTAAAATTTACAGTTCCATTTAAAAACAGGATGTCATCAAACCAATAAATGTCCGACTTCAACAAAAATCATCAACCATGCTGAGAGATATCAATCATCCTACATCCTACACATACTTCTATGCAAAAAAAGAGAAGAAGAAGAAGAAGAAGAAGAAGAAGAAGAAGAAAAAGAAGAAGAAGAAGAAGAAGAAGAAAAAGAAAAAGAAGAAGAAGAAAAAGAAAAAGAAGAGGAAGAAAAGGAAACTCTGCAGATGACATTATGCTACATTTGCAAAGTTACAGTACTTGTATTGGTATTTCATGATCATAGATTGTCATATTAACCTTTCACCTTATTTTAGGGGCACCTGCCAAACTTCCACACCAATATACTTTAATTCAGTAATGTTCTCTTTCATTAAAACCAATCTAAACACATATATTCCAAAACATTTAAAATTCAAAATCCCAAATATGTATTATAGAGCATTATATAAAACATGTAACAAGTGTAAGCAAATGACCTGTTGGCCTGCTTGATGTTTACTGTCACATCAGAATTACTGCAGCTACTTGAGGTTAGATGTTAAAATATCTTATATCATATGGAAATCTTTATAAATCAGCTGAAGTTTATGAATTTACTCGACCTAATGTGAAGACAACCATATTGTCTTATGGCAAGATTTCAAAGGATATTTTTTATGAAATAAATTCATGTAAATAAAAAATGAATAAATAAATAAATAAATAAATAATAAATAAATAAATAAATAAATAAATAAATAAATAAAATATAAAATAAATTTTCCATTAGAAGATTTTAATTTGCACAATCAGATTTAGAAATGAATCAACAGTACTTGTGTTAGAGTTTGATATAAGTCTCTGCATCCTGATGTGACTAAAGACACTAGTCTTCATACAAGTATCAGGCATATAAGTAATATATTTACAGCAACATTACAAGTACTTTATAAACTAACCAATTTACACATTGTCCAATACAGCTGTACTCAACAAATTTTTGTTTAAAGTACATAAAGAACATTTTATTTAGCTTTAAAAGCAGCAATATTCAATCCTAGCTGCCAAAAAGAAAATTTAAAAAAGAATTTGGGTTTAGTTCAAAATGTTTTAATTTTTGAAGTCTAACTTTT
Organism: Tegillarca granosa; assembly: GCA_029721355.1. Lineage (NCBI taxonomy): Eukaryota > Metazoa > Mollusca > Bivalvia > Arcoida > Arcidae > Tegillarca > Tegillarca granosa. The sequence continues at coordinate 27,611,237 of CM056597.1, forward strand.
TGAACTTATATGAAAAGTTAAAAAAAAAGAACAAATTTTTACAATAGACAAAGCTAACTTCCTTAAATGTTCTGAAGATACAGGTTTTACTAAAGAAAGTTTCTACAGCCTCAATCTTTGGCTAATCCCACATCAATAACAGGATTTATGTGATTATTTGCTAAGCTCACATTCCCTATTTTATCAGTCTTGTCAAAAAAAACTTCCTTCCTGGCCAAAATCACCATTTATCTAAACTTTTATCCAGACCACTCATACATACCTCCACGACCAAGAAGTCTTGAGCACATAACCTGGTCCACACCAATATTATCATCCAAGCTATCCATACTGGCCCCACTTAGGTGAACCATGGAGTCCAACATTGCCGCTCGTATCTATAAATAAGATGAAACAAAACTAGTAAAACACAGGTTTTAATTTTAACAAAATTTTGACGATAAACAATAATAAAAAAATAACCGTCTGACAATAATGGATTGACAACATTAAGACAATTTTTTTCAGATGAATGCCTCAGGCAAGCAACCTGTGAAATTAATGTATAGCTGTTGTTCTTACCGTCATGTTGAAATAAACATTTATGAAATGTACATAATGAAATGAACGACTTTAAACTGATACAGGAAGCTATTTGCCATCTGAGTTTAATATACTGTAGTATATAGTAAGTTGTTTCCCTTACCCTCTTTATCACATTAAAGTGTCACCAGTTAGAGATATAAAAACAAAGATGATTGAAGACTTAAGTCAGTAATTAATAGTTGTACAAAGTTCAATATAATAATAAGATTTAAAGTGTCTTCTTTGGACATAACTACATTTTACTATCTCTCTATCTTTAACTTTTGTCTTTCATTCATTTCTGGATAATTTTATAATTTTGATAACTTTATGAAACTAAAGAAAAAAACTTAAGTTTCTATATCAAGCTAGTTGGTTCAGTTCTAATTTGCATATCAAAAGGCTAGTTAACTTCATAAAATCAAGTTCCCTTTTAAATAACAAATATAAAAATGTTTCAAACAGAAGTTGAAGATTTAATAAAGACCTTGATAGCAGGTCTGTGTCTAATTCACTCTGATATTTTGTCTAGCTTGTAAGGAAGACAGTGCATGCTGATTTTTGTTCCAAAATGTTGGACCAAAGTGTCTTGAAAAAGCAAAATTTTATGTATACTTTTACAGATCTTTCATTTATATAATGGCTGATATTTCAGAATAATTCATGTCTTAGCAGGTGAAGTGTAATAATTGTGTTTTATGTTCCAGTCAAAATTCTTTCACTTATATCAAGGTGGTCAGTTCTAGGATGGTGGAGTAAACCAGAGTGCATATTGAAAAACAACTGACTTTTGACAAACTGACAAACTTTCTCACACAAAGATCTGCCAGAGCAAGATTCAAACCTAGGTGAGAAGAGGCAATGTGATCTGAATATATCCACTTGAGACCACTCGATTACCAAGGACACTCACAAATTTAGTAAATGTGTGTTTTCAGATTTTGTAGATACTTTAATAGCTACTGTCAGCATCTAAATATCCTTTCTTTAAATCTTCTAAAATTTTACATACTGCAGGTGATATTATTCATCATGTTTACAAATGTGAAGTATTTGTTGGTAGATATATAAGATACATCAGTTTTATCTTAAATGTGTTTAAGAACTAAATTTAAGAAATACTGAATCCTGCTAGCAATAACAGGAACAACAATAAAAGCAATAACAGATATTTACTCTTCCATAACACCTAGTCTCACCGACTCACTCCACAAGTGGAGACTTATATGTGATACCTCAGTATTTTGCCACATATCTTATAACGAGACATTTTTAATGATATTCTAATTTTCGCATTATTTTGGGGACAGGTCAAGATTGCATAAATCAAAAGCACAAATATTAAATAGATAGTATGATTGAGTTGCTTCCCTTTGTACATAAGTTTGATTTGGTCTTACACATGTCCGATCTGGCATAGAATCATCAAACAAAATTAAACCTATTTCTCTTTAGTTTGTTAAAACCCCTTTACTATTACCCTTATAATAATTATGGTAGGTGGTTTTATTATATTCTTTTATTTTAAATGTAGAAATTTTTGAATGAAAAATTGCTCATACAATCAAAATTATCTCAGAAGTACCTAGTTTCTTTGCTGTGTTACGAAACATGATTGTGATTAAATAAAGAATTAAGTGTTCAATCTTGAAATTCCAACAGTGGTACATGATGCAGATATCCCTGAGCAGGTCGGCCATCCTCTAAGATCCTTCGTCGTTAACAAAAATATTAAATCAAGGAGTTCAAGATTTCCTTATGTAAAAGCTATTTCCTCTTAATTCAATTACATAATTTAATAACTCTGGTTAAATTAAAGAGATATATCCTGTA